>VZUI01052988.1:0-29581 GCA_013401135.1 Cettia cetti
GTGGTGCCGGGGCGCGGGGAGCGGTGCCGGGCCCCGCCGGGCGGGCGCTGGGACGGCAGCGGGGCCGCCTCGGGTAGAGCGGCGCGGAGCGCGGCCCCGCCTGCCCTCAGGTGTCCGCTCCTGGCTGCGAGCTGGCTGTGGGAGACGCGAGGGGCTTGTAGCCCTGGGCTGCCTGAGGCGCATGAAGTGCTCGAATGCTCCAGGCCCAAGCTCCAGTAGGATGAGGAGGAATCTGGGAAATGAAAAAGTAAAGCTGCCTGTAAGCTCCAGCAGAGCTGTGCGTACGCTCGACCGGTGGCGGTGCGTGTGGAGGAATCGGCACATGGGACGCTGCTGAAGGCACGGGCCACCAGGAACCCCTTAGTGATAAACTCCAGAGTGTGAGACATCCAAGACCACCTCTGATACCTTTTTTGAAAATGTGTATAAGTACCGTCTTACGTGTTACGTTTTGTCGTGCACAAAAAAAAGGCCTTCTCATCTGCTGGCTCTGATGTCTCACTCTCTAAAACAGTACATGGTAATGAGGGGAAAAAGAGAAGGTCGTTTCCTGCACAGTGATAGTTGTGGTTTACCTGCTGAAGGTGCAGTGTAAGTCAAGCTAGCTCCTGAAACTGCAACTGAAAATTTGTGAATTATCTGCAGTTGAGAACAAGAAAATTATTTATGCCTGAAATCGTCATTCAAATACTAAAATTCATAAAGAAGGGTACAAATAAGTTAGCAATTGGAAATAACAACCTGAAATTCTATATGCTAGATTAATAAAAATGCCTTGATAACATCAGGGGTTTTCAATTAGTTAAACAACCCTTGCAAAATCTAGTCAGCTATTTCCTAAAAAGATACTCAGATATGGTATTGTGCTGATTGTTACTGCTTTATACTTTTATCTAAGGGAACCTTGCTTAGTCTGTTTCATTTCAGTAAATGTTCAGAGCTTTTTAGAATATTTGTAGTACAAAGTGTATTATGATGAGTAGAATAACCTCCCAAGATAAATGAATTAAAAGATAAAGCATCATGCTTCACGTAACTATAATCATACTCCATTTAATGACTGGCTTTAGTGCTATAATTATGTTCTTATTTACAGAAGAGTCTACAGCTGTAGAGAAGACGATGAGGCCTCTTAACAGACTGAATATTCATTCTGCATTCTGGATTTTGGCATCAATAGCTGTGACATACTACTTTGATTTTTTAAAAAATATTAAAGAAATTATGCAAGCAGATAGGTAAGGTATCTTTTCTTACAAAAAAGGTGTCTCTTAGTCCTACAATCTGTTACATCTGATCACTGTATTTTAAATCATGGATGAACAAGATCTGTAATAGGAATAGAGAAACCTGCGACTGTTCAGCCTGGAGAAGGGAAGGCTCAGAGGCATCTTGTCAATATGTGTAAATACTTGAAGGGAGGGTGCAAAGAAGACAGAGCCAGGCTCTTTCCAGTGGTGTCCAGGACAGGACCAGAGGCAGTGGGGACAAACTGAAATGGAGGAGGTTCCCTCTGAAGGTCAGGAAACACTTTTTTACTGTGAGGGTGACTGAGCACTGAACAGGTTGACCAGGTAGGTTGTGGAGTCTCCATCCTTGGAGATACCCAAAAGCCATCTGGACATGATTCTGGGGAACTGGCAGTAGCTGAGCTTGCTTGAGCAGGGAGGTCAGACAGATGACCACCTAAGCTGATATTAGTGAACTAATTTTAAAATAAATATAATGCTTAAAATTTGCTACAATTTGTTTTTTCTCTATAAGCTCTACTGAGCCATCTTTGTACCTGCAAAGTTTGCTCTGATACTTGAAATTTTAATACTGTACCTTCAATTTTTCATTTAAGTCCAAGAGATAGCTGCCTGTTTTGTTGGAAGTATTTAGGTTTTGATTTTATTTTTACAATAAACCCTCTGAAATTAATCCTTAAAGGTCAAACAGAAGTTAATTTCTCTAGAAGATTGCTAAATGATTTTGAGTAGGTCAGCAAAAGATTAGTGAAGAAATTTCTGTGAAGTAATTTTTATTTCTAGTCTATTTCTTTTCTATTAAATTATTTTCAATGGGATTGATGTGTGTCAAATGTTTTTAGATAGCTTCAGCTGGAAGTGCTCTTAAAACACATTGCTGTTTTCATTGATATATCAGTACGTGGAAGCTGCACAGGGCTCTGTGCTGTGACGTTCTCTGGAGCTGCTCTCCCAGGCTAGTTATACCCTTCACACACCTGACTGTGAAAGCAAAACCAGTGACTCCAAGGTGTAATCAAAATTTGGGGTCAGGACCCCTCCTTCCTGCACTGCTTGTCTAAGTAGGCCATGGCAACAGTTGTCTTGGTACAGAATTCTCAGTTGGTAGTAACAAGATTTCAAAGTAGCATGTTATGTTTGCTGTACCATTCCAGAGCAGATGTTACCTGAGTTGGAAGATCCTTGATTACCTTTTGTAATATAGTAATCAAGTTATGGTAAGAATTAATTTTTCAAAATTTTTATTTGTTAAAGGATGTTTAGATAAGATTTTATTAAAGTGCTTCTTCCTCCCAAGTTTCCTTATCTGAACTAGTCTTGAAGTGTATCCTCAAAGAGGCTCAAAAGTGTGTCTCCCTAAATAGCCACATACCCTGTGTTTTTATGATTCTCAGTTTAAAATTCTGGATTTCTCTGGGGTTTTCTTCAGCAGTTAAAGAAAAATCTTCATGCTTCTTGTCTGTTAAATGTGGGAGTTCACAAACTGAAACCATATTAAAGCTTTCTGCAGCATTTCTGTTGCACAAAGATCACCAGTCTAATTTATAGTGAAAAGCACAGTTGCAGTGGAGCCTGTTTTATTTTATTAGTGACAGTGGTTTTGGTGTGGTGGTATAGTAGATTCCTGACAAGATCTGTCACGTTGAATTTCCAAAATATTTATATGAAAAGAAGGTTTCATTGCAAAATTAAACTCTGTTGTTTATATTAGACAGCTTTTAGGGGCAAAAAGTGTCACGTAAAATTAATTTAAGGTAAAACCTACAGGAACTCCAAGCCACAAACTGTGTATTTAACAGATATTTTTGTAGACTGCAGTGAGAATTACTGTGCAAACTGCAATGTGACTGTGCTAAACATGGTTTAATGTGCTTTTCTTCCCACAGCTGGTGGCTTTCCTCTGGCGCTTGTTTATTGGTTGCCTGTTTATCTATTGCCTTTTACTGCATCCTGTATCTCGAGTGGTACTGTGGAATTCAGGACTACGATGAACAGTACCCTGCACTGATTCCTATCACAACAGCTACCTTTATAGCAGCAGCAATTTGGTGAGTTCCAACACTGTGTGCAAACTTCTGCTAAACCCGTGCAAGGCTGCCTGTTAATGGGCTCATTCTGTGAGAAATATAATTTCCGTAATTCTGCTGCATGTGTTGGTTACAATACCAGTTCTATGTAGCATAACTTCTTGCACTTTCAACTTTCATCCACAGAGCAAGAGTTGCAACAGTTGAAACTGTATGTTGTGTACTTGGAGATGTACTGGATCTTTTCTGTCTTGAAAATTTAGGGGAAAATGGAAGTTGTTCTCTTTGTTAGTGTAAATTTCTCACCTCTGGCAGCTACTTGTGAAGTTTACAAATTAAGACAAAGGTGCAATCTCTCTATCTGAGAAAAAATTCAGCTCAATCAGTTTCTGTCAGAGTTCTTCATTGTCAAACAATCTATAAGTAGCAAACATACACAAAATGTTAGGCTTCTGACTATTGCCATATGAGCTTTAAGGGCTTCTATTTTGTCTGAGAATGGTACTTTTAGTAAGAGTTGCTTTACTTAGGAGGTTATATGAGTCAGAACTGAGCAAATGTGAATGAAGAAAATTACATACATTGTGCCAGTATATTTATTTCCTTTCTGCATGAAAATTGATTTCCTTGTTTAGCTGTTGTATTTGAGTATCAGTCAGTATTTGTTGCAATGGTGAATAAAAGGAAGATTGAAGAAAATAAAGGTTTCCTATGGTTTATAATCAGTCAAATCTGCAATTCTTGCAAGTCAATTGTAAAATAAGTTGGTTTTCCCCTGTTTCTTCAGTTAACTGAAACCTGTCTGGATGAAAGTTCAGATTAAGGCTTCTCTCAGTTGCCATGTATGCCCATGTCAAAATCAGAGTAGGTCAATTTCAGGGGCTTCAGATACAGATTTTCTGAAAGTAAAAAGTATCCCTTTACCTTTAATGTGTTTTGTTTTCAGAAACAAGTAAATTTCCAGGTTAAGTAATTTAAATCTTATTTCCTCTTTTGTCATGTTTCCTTTGTAAGCCTGGTGTTTCTGTAATATGACAACTGAACTTGCCAAATACTTTCTGTTTTTATTCCCAGTTTCAATGTTGCCTTGTGGCCTGTCTGGTCATTTTTGACACCTGTGTTGCTCTTCATTCAGTTCATGGGTGTTGTGATGCTTGTGTCACTCCTGGGATAAGCTCTTCAGGTAAATAATTGAATTTTTTAAGCACATAAAAGTATTTATCTTGTTGTGTGAGCTGCTTTGTTAGACGTTTAAGGATTGAGAGGCCATTTAGTGATTCCTTCTCTATGTTTTGTGTACGTTCTTAGAGTTGTGACATTTTGTGGCATACAGAGTAACCACAGAACATGAAATTACCCAAAGGGGAAGAGTATCCTTTCCACTTCTCTAAAATTCCATTGTAGATATTGAAAAGAAACATTAGTGAGAATGGATGGTTTGGGGCATTATGTAGGCCAAAAACCAGCAGCTTTTACCTAGACTGGGAGAACTTCTTTGTAAAGACGCTTGACCTGATAGTAAAGGGGAGAAGAGATCAACATCCATGTGCAAAGGCCTTACCTATTTTCTAAATTAAATCCTTTGTCATATCTTTGTTTTCAAGTGTGCTGTTTTCATTATCTGTGATGCACAGCCCAGATCAATCTGCTGTGTGGAAAATTGCCAGATATGAGAAGTACTTTGTTCTTTCTAAAAAGAACTTTTCAAAGGCCAACTCATCTGTTTTGTTGACTTGAAAAATGCATTCTCAATAACTGCCACATCTTTTATTAGAATATACTTATCAAGTGAAATGTAAAAAGCTAAGGGAGACATCAAATTCAGCTCTGTCAATAGGGTGAAGGATGTACCCTGTATCACATTTGTCCCATATCATCCAGGGAAGCTGCTCCTTCAGCTGGTCTTGTTTGTTGTACTTCTCAAGGGAATGGGGAGGAAGCCTGTTTGGATTTGCTTGCCATCATAAATCCTTTCTGGTGAGGAGATCCCTCAGCATTTTTAGGAGTACGGCAAAAAGAAGACTGTGCTGGATTGCTGGATGTAGAGTGTAGCCTCTTGTACTGACAAAGTTGTAGGCAAAAAATGTTTAATGGCTGGGGTGGTGAAACTCAGGTTTGTTTCTTTTTTTAATAACAAACTGAACCATCGTTGCATTTTCCCCTTTATTTTTTGAGATATCAAGAAATCTGATTTTTAAGGAGATAATTAACTTCTCTTCTGACAAAACTTAGACTTATGAAAAATAGAATACTCAATTCAGACCCTCTTTACTGTGGGAACCTGAGTCACACCTGCTGATAGAAACGTATCCATGTTTGTTGGTTCTATCATTAGCTGTGTTCTGTCTGAGCACTTGAAGTGTGTGGGAAAATTCTGTATTAGGTCAAAGAATTATTTTCCTAATAATTAGGGACAAGTTATTACTTGGTGTTCCAAAATCATTAATTCATTTAGTACGTGATACAGCTTGTGCAGTATGTAGGACTTCCAAAGATTTTTGTTAAATTTGGTTTGTTTTTTTTCTGTTCTTTCAGCTTCATGTGAAGGACTCAAGTAACATAATCCTGCAAAGTGTATGTCACTCTTGTTACATTCCAGTACCTCTGTTTCTAATTCTGCCTGTTTGCTCTAACTAATACAGTAATTCTTAATCTACTTGATTTATAAATCAATGGACATAACCATAGGAAAAAGCAAATTAGTGAATAATTGGAAGATAAATCAGTTTTACATCTCTTAGTTACATGAGGCCTTTCATTTTGTAAGGCTTCTATTCATATTTGAATATTAAGCACATGGGCAGTAAGTAATAGTACCATAGAATAGTTAGTGTTAAAAGGGACCTTTAAATATTTATGTCTGGGGGCCTCAGAGGTCACCTACTCAAACTTCCTGCTCAAATAATGTTGTTTGATTTGGAAGTAAGTGATACTTAAATCAAGTGTTGTGGGATTTTAATACTATATTCTTTCCATTTGAATTGACAGGTAAAATACTGTTATCTGGAACCTGTGTTTGTACTTGTAAACTTACTTACAGGAGACATTTCTTGGTCTGTTAAATTTCTAACGGTATGTGTTACCATGTAGGAAATACTTTATTATCTAATGTCTGGAATTCAGATCTGCAAGTGTTCAAAAAAAAAAAAAAAAAAGTATGGATAGGGGTAAAGGAAAGCTGGTTGACATTTGTCAGTGCCATCAATTTAATAAATAAATTCTGCTTGTGCTCATACAGTTTGTCCACAGCCAAAGGTGGATGATCAAGCTGTGAATAACCAGCAATACAATGAACAATATTAACACTACACAAGAAATTTGGAGCATGCATTTCATTCTTTTGATGTATGCACTGTTTTTTTCTCTGTAAATTAAATTTTCATTCTTAGCAGTGCCTGTTAATGAAGTTGCCGTTTTCCTTCCTCAGCAATGAAGTGGCTGATAATAACTTAAAAACTACTAGTTATACTCAGTTGGAAAAATAAATAACATTTTATTTTCACTAGGTGTCTGTTCATGTTGACTGAGATACTTAACTGTCTGAAGACCTAGGAATTATCTAGTTGCTAGACCACTTTATGTAGATCCTTGTGCAAATCCTTTTCCACCTATGCCTTTTGGAAAATAGAAGAATGTAGAAACTGGGTATTGAAACGTTAAAATCTACTCATTGTGAGTGTTGCTTAAAGTCTGTACTGTCAAAGGATTCTGTGTTCTTCATTCTGACTTCCAAATTCACAGCATTGCTGAGCACATGGAATGTTTAGTAATGAAAGAGATACACATTGTCTTTGGCTGTTACTGTTCCCTTAATGAAAAAATTTGAGACCTAATAGTGTGTAATACAAAGGATCAGACAAACCAAAATAAAGAGCATTCAGCACTACTTGAAGTAGCTTGTAGGATAAGTTAACAGCTTGATTTGTTTAAATGTAATATTTAAGTTTGCCAAAACCAGTCATGCTTCACATCTTTAAAGTGCAAGTTGTTTATCTTCAGGTCTTCATCTTTTAAAAGTTTTTAACAATTTTATGTCTGCATACACAAGTACATTTCTGTAACTTTCTTTATTATAATATTTAAAATGCAGTATTGCTCAGGGATAGTTATTATAGCTGTATTTTTATTTGTCAGCTATATAAATGCTCTAGGTGTTTTAAGTTGCCTTGTGATCTGAATTACAATTACCATTTGCTACATGATTTTTCAAGTTCATTCTTCTGAACATCTTAATAAACTTTGTACAAAAGTGATCAATAGTTGTTCAGTATTTGTTTAACCATCCAATTACACTTTCTTGGAGACTTCCACCCCATCTCATTGCTTTTTCTGTGAAATAGATGTTCATGTAGATTTTAGATACTGTACTTAACTCAGAGTATCTTTTTCTTTCATGCCCCCTGACTGAGTTCATTGAGGGTGTAATAACACTGTTCACCTCTGGAGAGCTGTTTGCCTTCTGACTACTTTGATGTCTTTCTGAGAATCCCGGGTAGATATGCTCATTGTACAAAGTCCAGCAAAGTCTTTCAGTAACAGTTCTGAGTATCCAACACAATGCTCATTCACTTACATGCTCAAAAGGAAGTAGTGGCAAACCTGGTAAGAATGTAAAACAATGCTTGTTTTAATTGTTGTAACCTGACACAACGCTGCTGCCGCTTCTGTGAACTCCTTGCTTTTGTTATTTTCCTTACCACCAAATAAAGAATTTAGTGCAAGAGAGTAGATAGAGGTAGCGTAATAATTCACTAAAAAAATATGAGGCAATTGAAATCCCCACCTCTACTAAAGCTTGAGTGTATTTTCTTGGTACAGACCACCATAGGTGTCTTCTGTATCCATTTACATAATTTCATTTCAAGATGAGAACTTGTACCAGCACCAAAGAGCTTTCCTTCACTGGTGACAAGGGATGCTCTTGTATAATTTGAAGTAAAATAGTCCATGTAGCAAAGATTATTTATCACAGTTACCCATGGAAGCTCTGTAAAATCGAAGTGTCTTCCTTAGTTATTCTTTAAAGGTTACATCATATGAGATAGAAGTAGGATTTGGCAATTCCACAATGCCATTTCTGATAATGATGGATGTAGCTGTGTGGTAGAGGTGATTGAAGCCTGACTTTGATGAATTTTGCATTTGATTTATATTGCTGTTAACAGGCCAGACAGAAACACAGGGCTGGCTTGCTGTTAAGTGCATTCCTCAAAAGGAAAATTTGCAGATGTCTTAAAATACCTGTTTCTTGAGAACAGGACAAAATGAATAAAGGAACTACTACTTCTTTATGTTTACCTAAATAGGTGATTGTCCAGAATTCACTCATTCCACCTTTCTGCCATTTTGTTTTTCTTCCCTGTTCTTTAAGAAGTTTGTGAACCCCAGACACTTAAGTGTAAGTTCAAAAGTGTCCTTTCTTACGTGAAAGACCCCTCTATTAATTTCTGGCTTCAGAAGAGAAAAAGCTTAAAATTACTCCTTTGATAGAGGAAGTGGAGTAAAATAGATGCTGTATTTTCAATATTTTTTTTTTATTGCAGTTGAACTAGTGGCTTAATTTCATGCAAGGTGTGGGTCACTCACTGTAAAAAAACAATGTTTTGGGTAATCAATATGCGACCAACAGGTACAGAGCAAAAATGTAAGACCTGCTTGGGCAGGACAAGGACCACTCTTTGGTGTTTGGCCACCAAGCAATGCTTGGCACCCAAATACCTGAAGTGAGGAGAACTCAGTTTAAGTAGAAAAGGGTCAATACTGAAAGTGTGTATAAATATTGTGAAAACGAATATATAAGAAGTGGAGTAAATTCTGCAGAAGGTTTTGCTACTTTGAGCTCACTAGTTGCTTCTCCAGCTAGCAATTCCTATAGTGCTGTGTTGTCAGAACGGGACTTTCTAAAAAAACAAGGTTAATTGCCACTTTTGGAAGGTCTAGAGAATTCCTGAAAACCGAGGTTCTGTTCTACCAACTTAAGTACCGATTGCCCAAAAGGTGACCTGTGGGGCGCAGAGCGGGAAGTACTGTGTGTGATCCCTCTGCCTCACCGTGCGAAGGAGCTCCATCAGCAGCTGGTGGCTGCTGGGCAGGCTCCAGCCTCGCCGGCTCCCAGGTTTTGGCCGTTCCTCGGCTTTCCAGCCGGAAAGTCGGGCCGGGGGTTTGTTCACCATACGGTGTCTTCGCGTCCTCCTGTCCGTGGAACAGGGTACGTGTTACACCGCGCAGGTCTCCCAACACGGACATGGACCCGTGCCCCTCACCAAAGCCGCCCGGGCAGGGCTGGCTCCGAACCGGGTGACTTCTTCTTACCCTGGTCCGGACCGCAGCTGTTGTCGGTCTCGCAGTGAGAATGTCCCGCAAAAACCTCAGCAGCCCTTCCCTCAGCGGGGAGCGCGGGGCTGCCCCGGCAGCCGGGGACCCCCGCCCGCGGGCAGGGCACGGCGAGGGCCGGCGGCCCCGCTCCGCCCCCGCCGCTGGGGGGACGGGCCAGCAGCGGCCTCGGGGCTCCCCGGGGAAAGCGGGGCCGCCTGCCCGCAGCGCCTGGCCGGCGGCGTGGGAGATGGAGCAAGCCGCCGGGTGCCCCGCGGTGGGCGGCAGCTACCCGCAGAAAAACGCCGAGATCCTCAGCAGCCAGTACGGCATCAACCTTTTCCTGGCCGGGCTGCTGCTCACCTTCGCCTGGGCTGTGCATGCCGTGGGCATCAGCAAGAGCCACTTGCTCTCCTACCTCATCACGCTGATGCTCATCCAGCTGCTGTGGATGCTGTGGTACCTCTGCAGGAGCTGTACGCAGAGGAGGCTGATTCAGGACAAGGACACACACGCCGGAGCCCGCTGGCTGAAGTGTAAGTACGGCCCGATGGCACAAGTGGTACCGTACAAGGGACACCTGTGCCATCACCTGTGTCTGCTAGCTCTGTTATCCTCTCCATCCCTACCGGCAGGCATCGTGGTATTCATGAACTGAATGCACACACTGTGCACTCTAAAGTAAATATATGCATAAGCTGAACATGCTAGGATATTGTATTGGGAAGCTGTTTGTTAAACATCCTCACTTTCCAACCTGCCATTTATAGTGCTGAAAGCTCCAGTGCCTTTCTTCCTTACCAGGCTGGTTTGGTGAAATCTGAAAAATGAAATATTGTTGTGGGATGGCCATGACACATAGAGTGACACTATAAAAGTTCAGAAGGCTTCTCTTTATTGCAGTGTCATACTGTCTTTAATACAGTTTTTACAAACCTCAAGGGTAGCTTCTAATCGGTTAATAGCTTTCTTGTTAATTATTCAATTGTTTAGTAAAAGACATTTTACTTGTCTATCAGCCTGTCTATTCTTGGATTGTTTACATATTTTCTTTACTGATCCTCATGGGACAAATCCCTTGTTATTACAGGTGCACTTATTTTTCACCCTCAGAATAGATTGTTGTGTTAAAGGAACTTCTCATTCTCAAAACAACTTTATATGGGAACTTTACAGATTCCTTGTTAGCTGCACTTAGAAGAAATGACAGGCTAGCTTTTTACCCTATTCCTACAACATATAGCTAGTGGAAGAGGCAATTTTGTTGGTGTCTTGCAGCTATTTTGGAGGAATTATCACCTTTTCCAGATGGTATAGTACAATTTACTTTGTGGTAGTACCAGTCAGAAAAGTCCTCAAGTGCTGTCTATACCAATGTATATCAGAGATTCCTGTTTGTATGTGTACAGTGATGCTTTCGAAACATCTAGAGTTAGACAGAAGAGGACAAAATCCCTGACCAGATCGGTTTGTAATTAATACAAAAAGCAGTTAAACAAGGAATTTTATCTCAGCATTTGCTTGCAGAAAAAGTATACAAGTTTGCAAGGGTAGCGGTGGGATGTGCTGGCCCTTATCTGCAGAGTCAGGCATGTACCAGAGTGAGAATATAAAGGTATTTTGAGAGAAGCTGGTAGTGACAACTGTTTTTTTCAGGTAACAAGGAAAAGAAGCAGCCTACATCAGTCTTTGTGGAATAATAGGCAATCCCAGTTTTACCAGCCTCTTCTAGTCTCGGCACTGTAAATTATAGATTGGAAAGTAAGTATTTAATTGGAATGTTATGACAGCTTTTGGTGCCTTGGGAAGGCTGACCTGAAACAGAGACTGGACAGAGCTGGAGAATAAAGTACATGTTTATTGAAAGGCCTTTAGGGTACACCTTGAGCAGGACAGGACCTGACTAGGGCTAGACTCAAGGTGGACTAAGAATGGCCACAAAGTGGCTAACCGGTCATGAGATCTTACATTTTTATAAGTTTTGATCCACTTGCATACTGGGGTTTAATTATCTAATTACGGCTTCAGCTTGTGAGGTCTCATCCTTCTTGTTTCTCTCTTCAGTCCATCATTGTTTATGCTGTTGGGCCTGAAAGTTGTCCTTGGTCTTCAGCAGGAAAAGAATTTGTTTTGTCTACCTACTCTGTGAAGAGAGCTTACTGGCACTTAACATGAGGCTCAAAACTACAGCCCTAGGCAGCACAGAATCTGAAAACATGAAAGCTAAAACTTAAGGCATCACTTTCCCACAAAATGTTTCCTACCTGCTAACAATGAGACAACAGCTAACTTTCACAGCAATGAAATAATGAAATACATAAATGGAAAATCCAAGAACACCTGACACCTGATAATTTTGAAAAGTAAGGTTGTGCTGTGGAAATGTAGTTTGTTCTCAATCTCAGTGCTTGTGTATAATTTATTTTCTTTGCAACTGTTAACATTTGTGTTTGAATTTCTGACAGAAACCCTGTTTTTTTTTAATGTCTAATATACAGCCATAGTCTGGAAACTCTTTCCTGTAATATATGGAGTTCACATATCAGCTGTTGAATTGTTCCTCTTGATTATTTACTATTTTTCAAGGCAATATTTATCTCGCAAGTATTTTTCATTAATTAGTTTATGTGGCTTACAACCTCCTGAAATTCATGCAAGGCTTAATTTGATCCTACCTTGGACCAAGATAAGCTTTTGTTATTCAGAGAGTAGCTTTCCCCTCCTAAATATGGAATAAATATTGCCTAGCATGGGTAAGTACAGCAGGATCCCCTGCCCTCTTTCTTTTGGCACTGCATTCACAACATTTCATTTGTCCTACAGAATATAAGGAGTCACAGAAACTTAGAAATAAGATCCTGGATTGAACTACTAGGTTACCTTATCCATTTCTTTCACCAGCACAGGATGGCTCTTTGTACTGGCTATTCAGGTGGTGCGGCTTCCATGGCTTCTCTTGGATGTCTAGGCTGCAATTCAACAAATTTGCCCTTAGGGAATGACCTACACTTTCCTATTCTTGGTAGTTTCTTGTAGTTACAACGAGACTGTACAACTCCTTTATCCTCTGTTGGTAAAAGAAAACTTATTTGAGCTAAGGAAAAACTCAAATGGCAATTCCTCTGCCAAGATCCCCCTTGCCATCCTCTTTATCAGTGCTTTTGTCATAGAAATCTTTTATCTGAGAGATCAAAAGTCCAAAAAGGAAAGGGGAGGATGGAGTGGGACAGACATATTTTGTTTGAATTCTTACACGGAAAGCTTCTGCAATTTTTTACAGGCTCTATCAGCTACTTTTGAAGAACATCTCCTTGCTGTAATTGTGAGAGCAAATGTCCTTGTATTAAACACTATAAAATGAGTGTATTTTCATGAATCCTTTCGAACTGTGAATATAATTTTAGTTAAAATGGTGACAATTGCCTGTTTAGACCATTTTGCTCTGACAAATGTTGGAATGATTTAACAAAAACCTCCTATAACTGACTCCTTGTACATGTTTAGCAATGCTAGAGGGACAGATGATCAGTTTGAAAGGACTGCTCACAGGAAGGTTTCCTTGAGCCTTTCAGCACCAAGGTGTCAGTTGTGTGAACTCTTGAGTTTGGTTGTCTTCCCACCTGAATGTGGGAAAAGTTTGTGGCAGAGCTGTGTCTAACACAACACAGTTATCCTGACCCAGATAACCACAGGGAACCATAGGAAGTCTTTCCTTGACTTATTCCAAGTGTTATTCCCCTAAGTAAGCTATCCTGCTAGGAAAAGATCTCTGACCATTTTTTTTGGGAAGTGAGCCAGAGAACACAAAATGAAAATCACTTTGCTTCACAAACAGCTTTATTTTATCGCATTCTTTACCAGCACAGTTTCTGCTCAAAGCATTGACAACTGGTCAACTTAAAAGCTCTTGACAGACTTAAGCTTTTATCTTTTTTACTGCCTGCGTTGAATTGCCAGTTATTTGAACAATATTTTAAAGTGAGAGTGGTATTTTTGCAACTGTATCATGGGTTTTTGTTTTTCTTGATGGTTACTAGGAAGAAATGAGCCAGTACTTAGCAATATTGAAAATCCTATTATTGATCCCTTAAGACACACACGTTTCAACAATGTTTGAAAAGAAAAAATAATAAAACAGCACTCAATAGCAATCATTTCATGTTTTTAAAATTAAATGGAAGTAACTAAGTGGTGGAGTTATCTTCTTCAAATTTCTGGTGTCCATTTAGTGTTAGTACATACTACTGAAGTTTCCATCAAAAAAAGCTGAGAGAAAAACCATTAACATAACATATGCATGGTCATTATGGTTGTGCTTTGATTTTTGACTAAGAAAATGAGTACAATCATTCTCTTTCAAAGCTCATAAATAAGCATGTTGGACACTTTGTATACACTTTCAATGTGGCCACCTGGGTGATTGAAGAAATATCTAAATACCGTTTCAATAAATGAAACAATCTACAATTAAAAGAGTCATAAAAGTCTTCTAATCCCTGGGGGTCAGGGAAAAGATTATTTGATAGTCTTTTTGCTGTAGAAGATAGCTTTTGCCTTATTGAAGCTATCATAACACGTGTGAAGTCCCTCAAACTGACACATTTCAGACAAATAGGCTGTTTCCTGCATACTTTCTAAATAAACCATAAATCACAAAATCAGTCTTAGAATAATTCAGGTAGGAAGGGATTTCTGAAGGTCATGTAGTCTAACACCTTGCTCAGAGCATGCCTAGTTACCTCAGGCAGAGTGATTTATAATCAATTACATTTATAATTACATAATCAGAACTAGCAATTCTAATTTACTTCAGAATTATTAACATTCTTTAGACAAGCAAGGAAACATATCATTTGATCTCAAGAATAGCCTATAATTTTGTATTTTATGATACAATTTACTTTCACACACAATGAAAATGTCACCTCTATTTAAAAATGTGAACTCCAGTCCTGTTACATGTGTTAGAATACAAATTAACTGACCTAAGAAGCATAAATTAAAAAAAATCTTTGTGGAATTATACACATGCATGAAGTGCAGAGCTGAGGTTTTAGATTTTTCAATATAAAAGCAAAAGTTTTTAGCTCTTGGTAGAAATTACACTCTATCACTAATTTGACAGTGTTTTTATTATAGAGAGATTGTAAAGCAGAAACATAAAATCCCACTGGAATTCATGCCCTTGAAAGATTTCTGAAGTCCATTTTTGTTTAAAGGGTCAATTAAATAATAAACAAAATTACGGTGTGTTTGTATAATTTCTACTTATTTTTTATCAATGAAACTTTGACAATAAAGGCATTCATTAAATAGATTTTTAATTTAGTGTTACTTTTTACTACCACAAGTCAAGTGGAACACGTGGTACTTATATGGAAGTTAGGTTGTGGCCCCATATAAAAGATAAATATACATCAAAGTCAACATTCTTGACGTTATTTATTCTGTGAGGAATTGTAAAGAAAGGTTAAGATACTGATATTGGTTTATATAGTAAGGTCTGGTTAAGGTCCATGGATAAATTTTTATCTAGTCTTCATTCAAATAAGTTCAAATTAAATCTAGTGAAAGCTTGCTTGAATAAAAGCCTAAAAAAAGGAAAAAAACCCTCCCAAACCTTAAAAAAAAGACAAACAAAAAAAACCAACAAACCTTCAAAACAAACCAAAAACAAGGGAATGGAGGCCTTACAGTTTGGTTCAGTAATCTTGTAGCCAATTGTACTTAGTCATAGAGGTACAAACCCAATAATAACAAAAACACCCCCAAAAAACCAAAACAAACCAACCAAACAAAAAAATAACCCACAAAAAACCCAACCAAAAAAAGCCAAAAAAGAGGGAAACGTATTTCGAAGTTCTTTAGGGCATTTAGAGTAATATGTTAGTATATTTTTGTGTGTATGTGAAATACAGATAGTGCAATTAAATCTTTGGTTCCTTTCTAGGAGAACAAACCGTACAGCTTGTTGTGGTTGTGGTCTCTGAATTAAAGTGTGACCCCCGAGCCATGGGGAGGCACAACATGTGATTGTGTCGCTTCCTACTGTCGAGCTTTTGGGCTGGGTGGCTGTGACTGTTCAGCTCCCCAGGACTGCCCAGGTTGCTGTGGGGCTGCTGAGGGCAGTTCCTCATGCTCTCTCTGGCTGCTTCCGTGCCACTGTCACTTGGGAGGCTGATCCTGCCCACAGCTGGGCACCCTGCAAGGTGCTGAATGTCCTGGGCAGTGCAGGGCTGGTGGCTCCTCGCTGGCTGTGCAGGGGCTGTCCAGTGTGACCTTGCTTAATGTACTGGGCAGAGGCTGCCACAAATTACAGGCTCTTATTTCATGCAGTCAATTATCTTCATGAGCACTGATCCAGTCTTATTTTCCTAAACAAGAACACAGATATTGATCAACTTTCATTCCCCTAAATAGATTTTTGTATATTTTACAAATAGTCTCTGGACGCTATAACTACATGTTAAAATTTTCTAATATCTTTTTCATTTATAGGTGGGATTACATTATTTGCAGTGATTACTTTAATTCTGGACTCCTTTAAAATTGGATATTATATTGATTTTTCAAACTGTTTATCACCAACTGAAGGCATTTTTCCTGTTACACATGCTGTCCACACCATATTACAGGTAAAAGTCACTGGTTGCAGTTTTATATTACTCTCTGTTTCTACAAAAAATATATTTTATCTTGTCATCAGTGGGCTTAACAGTAATTTGATTTCTAAGTGTATCACAGAATACTTTTGAGGACTAAATGCTTATGCATGTATAGTAAATTCAAGCTTTGCAACCTGAAGTTGCTTAGCCATAAAATTCATGGGTTTCAAACATGGGTTTGAAAAAAAGAATAATAAAAAAGTGTTCTTCTGGAGTTGAAGTTACGTGGTCTTTTTTGTTTAGTTCAAATTGCATACAGATTTTTCAGAATTTTCAGACTGAAATGAGTATTTTGGCTGAAGACAATTGCCGTATTTATGTATGTAGGACTTGTCACACAAGTTCAATTCAGTCTGTCTAACCTGATGTACCACTGTGGTTAGAGGTGTAGGCCTGGTAAGTTAAAGGGGCCAAACCCCTTCCTAGCTGGTTCTAGAACAATTGCACAACTTTCCTGTAACAAATGAACATGGATGTTCCTTCTAGAAGCATTTAGTTGTTCTTATCAGTGGCTGCACAGTAGCAAACACTGTGACTCCTGTGAAATATTCCAGCAGCCTGTTTGCTATAGGGCTTGGGGTCTACAGTGTGTGGTGACACTCCATAGCTGATTGTTTTTCACATTAACTCCTCTGAACCTCTCTCAGCAGGTTTGTAGGGAAGAAGGAAAGAAAAAGCTACTCAGCTGAGATACTCAATCATAGCCAGGCACTTTTATGAATTTTCCAAGAGATCTAAGTAATTCAGAAGGAAATGTTTTTCTAGCAATTGTGGTTGTGTGTAAATGAGCTTCTGAGAAACCTACATTTTTCTGCCTTCTTCAACAGTTAAAAAAAATAATTGAAATTTAAACAGTAACTCTCACCTCATCTATGTTTTTCTCTGAGGGTGAAATTCTGACTTGGCTGAAGAAATCTTAATTTCACATTCTTGTAATATCCGCTCTCCATGTCTTGCAACTTCTTTACTTCATCTCTGAAAAACAAACCAATGAAATTAAGCCCTTCTGCCTTGCTGATCTGAATGCAGCATTCTTCTCTACAGCCAGTGACCCAGAGCTGACAAGGTTTCCAGCTACCATGAACTGGAGTGTGGGAGAATGGCAAATAAAAATGCTGAGCAAAGGCAACAAGAATTCTAATTTAAATTTTACATCACCTGGTGTCATTGAATTTATCATCTACAAAGCTTAAAATAATGAACACTTGAATGTTAGCCTGAGCAATCAAAGAAAAAGTTAAATTTAAAAAGTAATTAACCAGATGCCTCTTACCTAAGACAAATCTTCTCATGTCATTGAAAAAGTGAATGAAAATAGAGCAGAGAACACCCCTGATATGTGTCATCTAAGAACCAAAGAATTTGTTTTCTACCAGATATGTATCAATTTCTGTTGTAATTTACTCTGAGGCATCCTGATACATGCCATTGAATTAATATATACATTCTGCACCCATGTATGAACTAATATGTACCTGCCCTCCCAAGGCAGGCTGTGCATTATGGTCTTCTGCAGGCAGAAGTCCCCTGGAGGCAATGAGTATTCTGTGAGTGAAAACTGGATTTTATATTGTTTCTTTACTGACTTTTCCTATTTCTTCCCCCTATCTTGTGTCCAAAAAGATCTTCAAAACTTATCTTTTTATAAGCTTTAAAGAATGATTTCAGATCTGCTGTTAGATTTTACTGCATTTATCCCAGGATGGGAAATTGAATATGGCATTAGAGACTAAGGTAATTTCAATTTGATTTGAGTTGAAGCCTATGTGAAATATTTTAGTCTTTACATCTAGGATTTTACAGCAGCCACTCCTTTCATTGATAAGTGCTTCATTAGAGGAGTTGTTATTGCTGGGTTCCATAGGTGAGCCATAAAGAACTGCATTTGCCTAGCTTTTTCCGAAATGAGATATTGAAAGCCTCAGAAACAGTGACTGTGAAGGCATCCTGTAGTAATGGATGCTGTGGAAAGATGGACTTCCAGTTACTCTGGTTGCTGAAGAAGAACCCAAATTTTTTTATCACTTTTCAGGCCATTTCTGGAACATCAAAGCAGGTGGGTTTCTAAGAGAAGTCTTAGGACTCTTCCTTCCCTGATAGTTTACCTACTGCCGAGTTCAGTATCCTAGGAACTATTGGGAGTAAACAGACTCCCACTGTCACCCTAACATCCCTGAGGAATACTGATAAGGCTCTTCTTGAACCTGTCCACACTTTTGTTTTGTTTCAACAGCAATCTCTTTCTGAGGTCTCCATTATACTCTCACAAATAGAGAGTTCTAATTTTATTCCTCTTTGCCCTTGACTTGCTATCTTGTTATTGTTATCTCTCTGCACTATCCTTGAGTGCAACTGTTGTGTTCTTAATAGGGTTTTCTCTCAGGCAGTTAGTAAGAACTTTTCTCATGCTTCCTGGGCACCTGTTGTTTTATAATTCAAGACTGGCATCCTTTCATCAATCTCTTTCCCTCCACAGAATTTCATGTATTTCATAAGTTATTCAAACTTAGCATCACCATGCCCTGCAGCAATCATACCTCTGTCCAGAGCCAATGACTTTATTTTGTTTGTCATTGAAATAAAAGTCTCTTCAGATACAGAAGGAATATATGTTTTGGTGAGTGAGACTTTCTACTGTTAAGCCACTGATTTTTCATGTAAGAAATCCCAGGTTCTATGTAAATATCACAGGAAATCAGGAGCTGTTTCACATGTGTGGAGATGGAGCTGCCTCTGTTTAAATCATCAGAAGTTTTAGCCATTGGAATGTCTATTTACAGATGCACTTCCCTTTCTGAGAGTAACACATGCTCATTAGTGTAATTTCTCTGTATTTCTTCAATTTAGGTGTACTTTCTGTGGTGTCATGCAAAGGATGTTATCCAGTCTTTCAAAACCCTTGAAAGGTAATGTGGATCTTATCCTCATCTGGCTTGTTAAAAGCTGTACAGGGCTTTAACACCAAAGTTTTATTGTCTGAGAGACAGTGGAAATATACAGAGATTGATTCTCCTCTTGATTACATTAAGTAGAAAGAAATAGAACAGTTAAATAATTTACCCTTTTTTAACCTGCACTGATATTTTGTAATACAAAATAGTGACAGAATACATGTATTTTTCCCATTGATCCCTTGGGAAGGCTGACCTGAAACAGAGAATGGACGGAGTTAGAGAATAAAATAGATACTGATTGAAAGGCCTTTAGTGTACACCTTGGGCAGGACAAGAGCCTGAGGACATGAGAGAGAGGAAAATGGCAATATATGATACCACAGAGTCACTTAAGAAGGAAGCATCATCTATGTGTTTTAAGACTATGCACTGTATTATGTTTTATTTATTTACCTACTGAAAGGGAACCTGTATCACCCACCTGCAGTCAAGGCAATGTAACCAAGGTATTTTATACTGATTTTATGGAAAGCACCTTTTTAAAACTAGGTCTTAGATACATAGAATAGTTTGGGTTGGAAGAAACCTTTAAAAGCCATGTAGTCCAACCCCTCTGCAATAACAGGGACACCTTCACCTAGATCAGGATGCTCAGAGGTCCATCCAGCCTGGCCTTGAATGTTTCCAGCCCGTGTTGATACTGGGACTTGCCCTAACCAGGTGCAGGACTTTGCACTTGGCCTTTTTGAGCCACGTAAGGTTCCCATAGGGCCACATCTTGAGCCCATCCAGGTCCTTCTGGCATCCCATCCCTCAGGCATGTCAGCCACACCTCACAGCTGTGGTAGATGCAGCTGTGCACATGCACTTGGATACACAACCTCCCTGGTGGTACCCTATGTACCAAATCATATCCAATGTGTTTTTTTTTGTTTTGTGAGAAGGAAGATTAATGTACATTAATCTGTCTGTACATGGAATATAAAGAAGCAAACATGGTAATTTTCAAAGTGCTTGTTTAAAGTTATCAATGACCTACCAGTTTATAGGAAGTAAAATAAATTTGCTCAGAAACGTCATCTGTGGTGAAGGTTCTCCATTTGTTCTCCTCTCTTGGGTAAGTGTTCAAGCCCCATGCTCAGGAAGAGAGTGATTACAGAAGGCTTTGCAATGTCAGTTGGTGCTATCAGCTCTGTTTATAAGATTTATAAGATTTTTAACTGCAAGTTTATCATTGAGAATGTTGTAATAACTGTTTCATGGTGAAACAGCCTCAGGTGCAGGAGAACAGCTGGCATTGGTAAGTGAAAGGATTGTGCCTAGGAAAGAGATCGATGCATGACCTCCTGCAAAAAAAGGACTGTTTGGCAAGGGAGGATGATTTTTGTCTGGATTTTATTAGGAAGTTCAGAACCATTAAAACACTTCTTTCTCCAATGCCATTCTCTTCCATCAAGCTGAAATGGCTTGTGAGAGGCCAAGGGTCTCAAAAATGCGTGGAGACCTACCCTCATTTGTACCAGTGCTTTGAATGGAATAAAACCCTCAGTTAGCTTTAGTTCTCTCCAGGAGACAAAAATGCATGGGCTAGAAGTTGGAGAAGGTGGAGGTATCTGTGAAGAAAGATCAGACACAGAATATGAGGGAGCACTGCAGAAGGCTGTGAAATAGGATTTGCAAACAAATAATCCTGTTCAGACTGTTCAATCCCTAACATGAAGCTTGTCCAGCCCAAAGAATAAAACCCATCACATAAGAGAGCATAAGAAACAATCAAAGCATTCTATTAATAGTTTATAATACACTAGACTATTTAATATATTACATTTCTGTAAGGTTTTGGAAGTCTGATATTCAGTGACTGCAGAACATCTTTAGAGATTGGTGATGATTTTTCAACCCTCCCTGTGCACTGATAAATAAATAGTGCCATTTAGCTTGTACATATGAAAAGTTAATTAATTTCATTTCATTTCACATATTTCACGAGATACAGTCTGTGCAGATTCCTGCAATAATTTCTTTATTTCGTAGGTTTGGTGTTATCCATTCTGTTTTCACAAATTTACTCCTGTGGACAAATGGCGTGTTAACGGAGTCAAAACATCAACTGAATGAACATAAGGAAAGATTAATCACGCTTGGTTTTGGGAACATAACTATAGGTAAGCAAAAGGATTGGTGCATTTTGAAATTCCTGCTCTAGCACACTCATACAAATACTGTCATTATAGCTGAGTCATTTGTGACTATGTCAGCATAGTAATTCTGGGGCACATGGTATTTAGCTGCCACTGAAATGTTATGTGATCATTATCATATATGTGCTCAAGACAGTAGTTTTCTTCTAAGTTCCAAACAAATAGATTTTTTGAGAACATTTCTTTTGAGGAATAACATCACTAAGGAGCATCACTAAGGAACCAGTGTATTACTAAATCACAGTAATAAATTAACATAGCAGTGATAAAAAGAGAGTTTACTACTAAGTTATTAATAAAAAACCAAGTATGGATAATCTTGCAAATCTTTCTCAGGAGAGTGATAGCATGTAGCCTGTGGTCCTATAGGATTCAATGGGATGGCTCCAAGGAATAGAGTTATCTATTAGTGCTGTTTTACAAGACAAGGACTTTGCTCTGGGTGGTATTTTTACTAATGAATCATTTTCCCTCCATTGATGAGATGGTGCAAGTTGTATTCTGCAAACATTTAAAGTAAGGAGGATCTAAAGAAACAAGTTCTTCACTATGAGGTGGTATGACACTGGAACAGGTTGCTCAGAGAAGTGTGGCTGCTCCATCCCTGGAAATGTTGAAGGCCAGGTTGGATGGGGCTTTGAGCAACCTGGTCTAGTGGAAGGTTCCCTGTCCACAGCAGGGGAGTTTGAAATAGATGATCTTTAAGGTCCCTTCCAACCCAGGCCATTCTATGACAACTGCTGGCAATGCCTTTTCTTTCAAACTCCAGTGAAGCATGGGGAAGCCTTTTCTTAGGTGGTAACTGGGTATTGTTTGACTGAAATCTTACCTTCTGTGTTTCATTATTTTATTTATGTTTTATTTATTCACTTAAACCAAGGAATCTTTATAATGCACATAACTAATGTCTCCTTCTCCTTTAGTTCTAGATGATCATGCACCTCAATGCAATTGCACAACAACAACTCTCTGCTCAATATTTTCTCAAGGGATATATTACCTATATCCCTTTAATATAGAGTACCACATCCTAGCATCCACCATGCTCTATGTCCTGTGGAAGAACATCGGCCGTAAAGTTGAGCACCACCAGCAAAACAAAACTCCATTCAAATTCCACGGCATAACTGTTGGACTGATTTTTGGATTAATTGTGTTAACTAGCACAATAGCCATAGTTGTTGTGTATTTAATTCAGATTGGAGGTTCAAAAATCAAAAGTGAGTTAGCACTCACTATGTTTTACTTGCACGCTATCTTCGTGTTGGCTCTCATGTGCACAGCTGGAATCGTTGCCCTTCTCATCTACAGACTGGAAGATAGATCGCTGGATAATTCCAAGAATCCTGCTCGAAAACTGGATGCAGAACTGCTGGTGGGCACAGCTGCAGGGTCCTGGCTGCTCTCCTGGGGCTCAATCCTCGCCATTATCTGTGCCCAAAGTCATCCCAAATACACATGGTATAACCTGCCCTACTCCGTTCTGGTTATTATTGAGAAATATATCCAGAACCTGTTTATCATTGAATCCATCCACCGTGAGCAGGAAAAGGTGAATGATGACATTAAAACTCTTCGAATAGTGACCATATCTCGGGGGACCACCTTGCCCCTCACCCCCTTGTACAAAGAGATTTACAATGGCAGAGCTTCTCATGACAGTGGTGACATACCCTGTCTGTTTAATGGCAGCATCTGTGGGAGGGAAAACGATGGTGCTGGTGTTGCCAAAGAAGAAACAAGTCAGGACAATAGCTTGGTCATGCACTCAGCATCAGATTTCTCATTTTGCAGTAGAAACTCAGTTACTAACAACAAGAGGAGAATTTTGAAGAACATCGCTGCATTTTTATTCCTCTGCAACCTTTCGGTAAGACATTTTGAATGTAGTTCACAAGTTAGTACCCAAAAGCTTCCCATCCTTTCAAGTCTGGTAAGTATATTAAAATTGCATGGTTCTATAGTTTGTAGGCCGTAAATTTTACTTCTGGAAGAAGTGAATATGCTTTTGGGTAACAAAGTTTATTTAAATGTGGGATATAGGAGGCTCCTTTCAGTAATGGTCCAAAACCTGTAGCAGCAGCAGTAGCTGAAATTCTCTTCCACCAGTGTGCCCCAGTAGCAACAGGGAGGGATTTCCTAGGGATTCTTGAAACCAATTTGCAGTACAGTGGAGTCACAGTCATTAGGGGCTATTGACTTGTACTGCTGGTGATTAATACTGGCCTCGCGTTCTTTCCCTGCAGCTGTGGATACCACCGGCGTTCGGCTGCCGCCCGGAATATGACAATGGACTGGAAGAAATAGTTTTTGGCTTTGAACCCTGGATAATTGTTGTGAACCTTGCGATGCCTTTTTCTATTTTCTATCGGATGCATTCAGCTGCCTCACTCTTTGAGGTCAATTGTAAAACATAGATCATATACGGTCCCTCAGTGAACAATTGATTGAATAATTAATTACATAAATAACAGTTGAGAGAGAGGATGAATGAATGAGTGAATGCAGCAGCTGCCCAATAAATAGAATATTCAATAATTTGTTTTAAAGAAGGGACCATAGCTAAAAGCATGTAATTTTTTTTTCTTTCCACGTTTTGTTATATATGTGGTGTCATTGTATAAATACACTTTTCAGAATCATATTAGTGTTAATATGATTAACACTACATAGTAAAGTTAATTCAATCTCATTAATCTTTGTGCTAGTCAGCTGGGATTTGTTCTCTATACAATTTGTATGGCTTTGTTTTCATTCATTGTGACTTGTGAAAGGGGTTTACAAAAAATTCTGTATGACTTAGAACAAAAAAATCCCAGGAGGAACTTCTCCTGAATCACAGAGATATTAGGAAAACTAAAACTCTTAATTCCTAGCTTTGTTTTTAATAGCAAACCTAAAAATATTTGCTAGATAATTGGGGTGTGGGAATTAGTTTAAAGTTCCTTATTACTGATGAAAATCAATATATAATTATTTTGTGGATAGATATAGATAGATATAGATAGCAAGAAATCCAGGTGCGTAAGTAACATGTATGATTAAATATCATGCTGTATATAATTTTTCTGATAAAATATACCTCTATTAATTTTCTTGTATTTACTCTATGACATAACTGAGAAATAAAATTAATCCTTTTACTTAATTCATTATTCAAATATTCTTGAAATGTTTTAAGAGAAAAAACTAGTCTTACATCTCATATTTAGGTACATATGTTTCTGTGCCAGAATGGTATATATTCCCTGCACAGTTTTTTAATGAGCTGCTAATTTCATTTTAGATCAGTCTCCTGGCTGGAAAATAATCATATGTTTTCATACAGAGATGCTGTAAAGCAAAGCTGATGCCTCTAGAAATCTGGAGGGCCTTTGGCTGAGAGTTTTATAAGCGAGGTTTACAAGATGTTAGAATATAATCTCAAAACCCTGTGATATTTAGTTGTTTGAATTCTCACAGAAAACAGTGAAAAGTTGGGTGCCTGAACATTCCTAGAATCTGCACCTGCAAGATTGAAAGACTGGAACAGTAAGCAGAATACTGGAGCTACAGATCAATTAATTACTGGATAACCCTTGCTAATTTGTTAATGACCTAGTCCTAAATCTGGTGGGTCAAAGGCTGAAAAATTCCTGCTCCTTGTTCCTGAAAGGACAGTTATACACTTAGCACGGCCATCATCCCGAGAGCGGGAATATTTCCGTGTGGGAGAGGTTTGCTTCTGACAGGAGATTTCAGTAGTTGTGTCTGCCCTCATGCAGCAGAAAAGAATTTTGGCTTTGTACCACTAGATGGCAAACACAGACCATTCGATAAATTACCTCTTAGCTTTAGGTTGTTTTAGGAATTGCTTCACATCATAGTTAATTTTCAGTTCTATTTTGTGGTACATATAGCCATAACCTGCTTAGGATTTTTTACTACCTTCTTCACCTATTGCAGAGCCCAGATCAAGTAAACAAGTATCCATCTGAACTCTCAAAGTCTGAATTAGATGAAGCATCAGGAGACTGAGCATGAGAACTCCTATCTTCCTGGAAAGCAGTTTCAGTTGTTTGATTTTAAGCAGTTTTTAGAAGAGGCACTATCTTACATCGCTGTAATCTCTGCCTGTCCCTACGGCTGTTTGTCATGCTCTTTTATAACATCTTTATTGGCTCTTTTATTCATTCTAGACAGTAACATTTTCTATCTTTCTGCTTGAACTCAATAGCTTGATCTCACCTAGTTCCATGTAAATACCAGTTCTGACCACTCAGTTGTGTCTCTACAATTTGAGTAAATAGGGTCATCCAGATAATGAAGTAAAGCTTTAATCTTCATTCCAAAGCAATCTTTAATCTTCCTTCCTGGACAATCTCTACAGCTAATTCCAGTATCAGAAAAAATTCATTTCACTAGGTGTGGGCAAATATTCCATTTCAACCTTTAAGTGCTCATAAAGATGGCTAGAGGAAGCCTGTTTCTTCTTCCTCTGCTCCTGTGGGATGGGTCCCATGTCATTCTTTAGCTAGAACTGGTGTTCTCTAGCTGATTTCCAGCATTTGTGTTCAGCCAAAGCAGAGCTAGCTCTAAATCCCTAAGGCCAGGAAGGGGCCATATGCTCTATTACAAACACATAGCATACATTTGGAAGTTTCAAAAATAAATAACATCCTTATTTAGTTTTATTTGATTTGCAATTACTTAACCCTTTCTGCTTTTTCACATTATGATTGAAATAATTTCATTTGCCCACAATATTAAATTGCTTTTGAGTGCTGAAATTGAAGTTTATTCGGGAAAGTGAATTAAGATAGCACTCTGGCAGTGAGCAAATGCTTTAAACATGCTAATGGGCAAATTCTATTCTGAGCTGCACTGATGAAATCCTGCTGACTTAAATGATTCTGTTTCAGGACCAGAGTCTTGATTTTGACCTGACAGGCTTAAGAGGTTTTCACAACAGGACTTCTCTCAAAAAATATTGTTTCATCCAAATACAGAGTATTTTATGGAAGCAGCTTTTAGCTTAACTCCTCTTGAAAAAATAGTGAGTCATGAAGTTATGAGTATTTGAGAATATAAATTTTTAAGAAATACTGATTTTTGAATCAGGAAAAATAGAAACATACATTTTTAAGAAACATAGACTTTTGGACAAGGAAAAGCAGTTAGATTAATGTAGTTACCATAGTGTGACCTCTAGCTCTCTGCTCAATGCTAAACCTGGGCTTTCTCAAATAACTGCTTTCTAATTTTTTTTTTCTCTACTATATATCAACAATACTGATTTATCACAGGTTTGAAAATACAATAAACAGCACAAAACTACTCTATTTCTGCCTACCTATCTGCTCAGGCATGTGACAGGAGGCATGAGATCCTGCTTACCCAGGAGAGAGGTCTAACATCTGCTCATTGATATTCTCCTGAGGTGCTTCAATTTAATCTTACTTTAAAAGAGACCTTTTTAAAAGGGAATTTCTTTAGTGAAATGTGCTTGATATGCAAAGGATTCTGAATTTTTGCTGCATAATCTTAACCAGAAAGTTTTCTCTGATGTTCATCCTTCTGTTAGGCTCTTCCACTCCTTCCTTTTCTTACCTAAATAATTTTATCTATTCAATAATGCATGATTGGCTTACATTTAAACTCATATATGTACAGAATTAAAGGCTGTTAAGGTGCAAAGAGAACACTATAATCTTCAATTTACCTGAAGAGTCAAACTTGCATGACCACAGATTTTCCAAGTGTTTTTTTGGGTCAATGACACTGGGATAAAAGAAAATGGAAGACTCATGGCTGAGGCCTTCTAAAAGAAGTAAATTCCTTTTACAAATATTTCTCAACACTCTGAATTTTCTCTCTTAGTCATGCAAAAAATGATGTCCATTTGGATAATTTTAGAAATATTTGTGTGTTGTATTGTCCACTTGTGTTCCATAGACTTTGAGTGGACTATGTAAGTGCAGAGAAATAGATGGCTCCAGAGAACAGCAGAGAGGGAAGTTACCAAGTAATTTAAGTGCATGTTTCTTATCACTAGCTTAAATAATTAATTAATCTTCACCAAAAATCTGTGAAATAAAAAAGATTCCCAAATTTCAAGATTTTAATAATCTAATAATTTTTATTTTTCCCACTCACCCTGATTAGACACGATGTGTGTACAGATGGCTCACTGGATCACTTGTTCCCTGGGAACCCTTGTCCCCAAGCATTTGGCCTCATTCTATGCATGCATGAATAAAATGAGATCTGGATTTAAAAAGAACCGAAGCAGCTGCAATTGTTAAGGAGAACTTTAAAAAAGAGGTTTGGCTCTATTAGCTTCTAAAGGATCAGTTTCATCTTGGAGTTGATGATACTTTAATGTCAGTAGTCAATGGTTAGAATATTTTTATTATTATTTGTTGGGGTTTTTTTGTTTTGTTTTGTTTTAATTAGGAGGTGTGTTATGTCCCATAATGTTAATTTGCTTAATTTAATGTTAATGTTAATTTTGACATTTAAAGCAAAACTTACAGTTCTATATGGCATGCCTCCTGCCTTCCTCTACTACTATTCTTCATTTAAGAGGACTGAATTTCATCTTTAAAATATAGTCATTGGTAAAATCTTTACCAACACATTTTTCATTTTCTTGCCAGAAGCAAATGGACCGCAATTTATGCCCGAGTACAAATAAAGATGGATGCAGTAGGTGGAAAGTTTTGAAAGAACCAGATTGCAGGAAAACCAGCTGCTGTCTCTCTACTTCATTTGTAATTAAGCAGTGGGTGTTTTATCTCTCATTTCCAATAAATCTTTCCTTGAATGTCACTGCAATACACCTGGAATTAAAAGCTCTCTTGTGAAAACCACACATAGAATCATTAATACCAGTAAACTACATCAGCATTTTAATCCAAGTGAGGAACAGCACCTGTGCTAGTTTTGGCTGGAATAGAGTTAAATTTCTTCAGAGCAGCTAGAGTGGGGCTGTGTTTGGGATTTATACTGGCAACAGTGCTGGTATCTCAGGGATATTTTAGCTATTGCTGAGCAGCTCTTCCTCAGAGCCAGGGCCTTTTCTGTGCATCATCCCACCCCACCTGTGAGGAGGCTGGGGCTGCACAGGGAGCTGGGAGGGGACACAGCCAGGACAGCTGACCCCAAGTGACCCAGGGACATCCCACCATAAAGCTTCTTGCTGAGCATAAATCTGAGGGAAGAAGAAGGAAGAAGAACTGGGGGAGGGGACACACATTTTGAGTGGTGGCATTTGTCTTCCCAAGTCTCTGTTATGTGATGGATCCCTACTTTCTGGGAATGGCTGAACACCTGCCTGCTCGCAGGAAGTGGTTGAATTAATTCCTGGTTTAATTTTGCTTGCTCACACATTACCTGTTAAACTGTCTTTATCTCAACCCACAAATTTTCTTACCTTTACTGTTCTGATTCTCTCCTCCATCCCACTCTGGAGGAAGGAGTGAGTGGCTGACCAGGATTTTCAAGGATACCATAATTTCTTTATTCTAATTTATTGTGCTATCAAATATTTACCAGGCTTAACTGAATATTAGAATGCTTTTAAGAATGCACAGTTACAATTAATATACCTAAGGCTAAGTTCACATTTTTTGTCTGGTTCCATCTTGAGTCCATAAGTTTCTGAATTTAATTTCCTTTCTAGTAGGCAAAGACTTTTGTAGGAGGGCAGCAACCAACAGCAATGATGCAGTAAGCAGTAGCTTTTTAACATCTTAGTGGTAGCTGGTTACACAAACTCCCTTCCTTGTGCCTCCTGCTGCTCCTCTCCCAGGTATGAGAAGCATGCCTGCAGTGCTCCCCAGATAGGGTTTTCCACCACTGACTGCTTGAATCTAATAGTTTAATTACCAAGAAATAATTTTAAAAGATGTATCTCTAGCCAAACAGAATTTTCAAAGTGCCTTTGAGTCCTTTCCAAACATCGGAATGTCTTTCTTCTCCCTAAACCTTTTATTTTCTTTACTCTCCATTTTGGAAAACCTTTCCAATCCAAAAAGAGCCAAGAACCCAAACTTCACTATATCAAGAAGAGCTGGCTGTGCCTGCACTTGCAAACTTTGTTACACTGCAGCAATACATTGACTTTGTGCTGAATTTGGGGTGTTTGCCTTGATTTATTTGGACATATGCTTTTCAACTATAATTGTATGTTCCCTCCTTTGATTTACAGTGCATCAGCAAGAAGAATGGGCGGGGGGGGGGGGGGGGGTT
>VZUI01052991.1:0-29576 GCA_013401135.1 Cettia cetti
CCCCCCAGTCCCGGTAACCCTCCCCAGTCCCGGTAACCCTCCCCAGTCCCGGTAATCCCCCCCGGTGCCGCTCACCGCGCCGGTGCCCCCGCTGCGGGTCCGGGTGCCCGCGGGCCCCGAGCGCCGCGTTCCGGGCGCGGAGCGGCCGCCGCTCCCACAGCGCCCCCTGGCGGCCGGGGGGACGCGCAGCCCCGCCGTGGCCGGGACTCGAACCCGGGGCTCCGAAGCAGGGCACGGGTCATGGGTTCGAGTCCCGGCGCCGGCTCTTGTCCCTCCAGCATTGCCCCTGCCCCGCTTCTTTCCAAATCACAGAATCGACGGGATTGGAAAAGGCCGCTGAGACCGCCGGGTCCTAACTCTGATCAAACACCACCACGGCACTGAGTACCACGCTCAGTTTTTCCTTAAACACCTCGGGACAGTGACTCCACCACCGTCCTGGGCAGCCCGTTCCCAATGTCTAATCCAGCTTTCTGTGAAGAAATTTTTCGTAATGTACACCCTAAACCTTCCTGGAGCAGTTTAAGACAACGTCCTTTTGTCTTGCCACTCACTGACGAGAAGAGCCGGACTCTCACCTTGCTCCACCCTCCTGCCAGGTAGGAGGAGGAATTCCTCCCTGCATTCCCCCCCCTCACCCCTCTAGGAAGTCACACAGGGCCTGGCCTTCACCACTCACACTCAGCCCTCCAGCACTGGGTCAGTGGGACGGAGCTCTCCCCTCTGCCGGTGCCTGGGCCAGGCGAACGGGGCAGAGCACCTTGGAAAGCACCCGCTACCCACAAGCACAGGGCAACGCCTCCGAGAGCTCCCGCAGGCTGCCGGGACAAGCCTTTCATCTCCACCAGTTTCTCCCAGCAGAGTGGGATGGCCACGCCCAAGGAACGCTGGCTCGGCAGCAGCAGGACAGTTACTGTGCCCTGTCTGAACTTGTCCTTCCCCGCTCCTCAGGCCACCCTCGACTGCGAGTTCTGCTTTTCCAGCCTCACCAAACACACACATTTAGTAGATCCCACCACGAATATAAGTTTTACACCCCCAAATCCTTCCCCATTCACACAGAACACCATTTCCTTTCATTTGAAAGGTTCAATTAGTGGGGGAAAAAAAACAACCCACTGTGGCAATTTTTATTACAAATCTGTATTTTTAGTAAAAATAAATATATAAACACCCTGCTTCACACTCAGACCAGGAGCCAGCCTGGACTGGGGAGCAGGACAAAGGCTGTGACAGTCCCTGCTCAGTGTGGCTGGGCCCTGAGGCTGCCCAGGGCGGGGTGGGACGCTCGGACAAAGGCCATGTCCTGTCTGTACTTCATGGCCGTGGGGGGCTGGCGCCTCAGCAGTTGGTCACCCGTGTCCTGGGGCTCAGGGTCATCGTAGATGGTGGAGATGACAACAGAAGTGTCCCCACGGGGCTTCTTCTTCCTGATAAAAGTTGGCAGCTTCTCCCCGTGGTACCTGGAGGGAAGCAGGAAAGGTTTGGTTGGAAGTCGCAGAGGCCATCAGGGATCCCTGTGCTTCCCAGCTCGTTTCCTGGAATGGTTTGGGTTGGAAGGGACCTTAAACCCACCCAGTTCCACCCCCTGCCATGGCCAGAGACACCTTCCATAGACCTGCACATGGTTCCAGCCCTGCCCGGCTGAGGAGCCCTGGATTGTCAGGAAGAGCAGCCTGCTTGGCTGTGGAATTCCCCAGCTATGCAGGAAAAGGCAGATCCCAGGGCCAGCCCTGTCCTCACTCAGCTCCCTTTGCAGCCTCTCAGCTGCTGAGAGCTCAGAGAGCCTGGGCAGGGTGGGAACAGGGGCTGGGAGGGCCCTTGGGTACTTACCCCAGCCCCCTCTTGCACCGGGGGTTCTGACCCTCGTTATCCAGAGCTTCGGCCATCCCAGAGTTGCTGCTCCCCAGGCCCAGCCCCTCTGTCCAGCCCTGCTGCTCCAGGACCTTCCTGCCAAAGCCCTTGGAGAGGGGAAAAAACCATCACAGACTTGGACAAATCCCACCCTCATCTTCCCTGAGCCTTCTGCCCTCTTCCCACAGCCAAGGGCTCTCCTCCTCCTGACCCACACCCTGTGGGCACCCCTGGCACAGCCCCTGGGCAGGCACCCAGGGCTCACCTTGGTGTATCTCTCGAAGGTGCCAATGTGCTGCCCCGACACAGATCCATCCTCCAGCCCATCCCGGAGCCGCTGCTCCAGCCACATCTGCACTGAGTCCCGAGCATCCTTATCCCCTCCAGCTGGGGAGAAAGCAGCCACAGTCAGCACAGCTCAGGGAAGCTGTTCACCACCATCATTTTACCCAGAGCACCAGCAGAAGAGGCAGAACCTGTTCTTTTTGGCAACCCTTGCTGCCAGACCAGAAAAACGTTTCAGGTTCACTGAAACAGCTTAGATGCTTTCAAAGAATGACAAAGAGCTCCCAAATTCTGCACGGTCAGAATTTCCCTGGTTTCCCTGGGGGGGATGGCTCAGCCCTGATACCTTTGTCATAGTAGATGCTCATGTCCACATCCCAGTCGTCGGCCGTCTGCTCATCAAAGTCTGCCAAGAGAAGGGAAGCACAACTTCTGGTGAGGTCTGGCACAGGGAGCTCTTTGCTGGTGGCACAGCTCCCTACTTCCTCCAACAAAATGCAAAGGAATCCCAGAATCATTGAGGCTGATGATCTCTAAGACCATTCAGTCCAATTGTGACCAGTTCCCACCTTGTCACCAGCCCAGAGCACTGAGTGCCATGGCCAGTCCTTCCCTGGACACCTCCAGGGATGGGCACTCCACACTTCCCTGGGCCTGGCCACCCTTTTCCTGGGGAAATTCCTGCTGCTGCCCACCCTGAGCCTGCCCTGGCCCAGTCTGGGGCCGTTCCCTCTCCTCCTGTCCCCGTTCCCTGGGAGCAGAGCCCGACCCCCCGGCTGTTCCCTCATGCCAGGGAGTTGTGCAGAGCCACCAGGCCCCCCCTGAGCTTCCTCTTCTCCAGGCTGAGCACACCCAGCTCCAGCCCCCACCCTGGACACTCCCCAGCCCTCCACATCTCTGCTGCAGAACTGGACACAGCACTCGAGGTGGTGCCTCAGCAGTGCCAGCACAGAGGAAATGGCATTAGAGACTCCCCAAATGCCACTGCCCACCCAAGAGGCTGCCAGCAGCACCATGAGGGTCTCTGGTGCCCAGCTTAGTGCCCAGGGGAGGCTCAGAAGCCACGGCACGGTGTTGGTGACTCCAGCTGAGCTGCACTCTTTGTTTAAGCTCGTGGGTCAGTGACACAAACACCGAGGTCACCTCCATCCTGCTCCTGCCAGAACTGGGCATCCGTGTAGAACACGAGGCCGGAGCCGCCCTTCTCCCACTTGAGCTCGATCTCCTCCTCGAAGAGCCGCTCCCGCGCCCGCTCCTGCTGCGTCACGTCCTCGTGCAGCGCCTCGTGCCGCTCCCACTCCTCACACGTGTCATTGTCCTGCAGGGACAGCCTGGGATGGGGCTGGGGACACTGGCACAGCCCCCTCCCCACTGCTCACACGTGTCACTGTCCTGCAGGGACAGCCTGGGACTGAGTGGGGACACTGGCACAGCCCCCTCCCCACTCCTCCCATGTGTCATTGTCCTGCAGGGACAGCCCACGGGGAGCTGGGGGACACTGGCACAGCCCCCTCCCCACTCCCTGACCCTTCCCAATGCCATCCCCTGGAGCAGCTCTGCTGGCAGAGCCCGGCCTGCGGCGCTCAGGCCCCGACACGAGGGATGAGCTCATCCCTGACTAACACCACTGCCAGAGTCAGCAGCAGCAATCCCACAGCACACCCACCCCACAGGCCCCACCTGCCCTGCACTGATGCCCATTTAAGGAGCAGCTATGCTGGACCTGCAGTCAGCACTAGCAACGAATTAATTCCACTCCAGCTGATCCCTGAGGAGATTGCGTGGGCTCCCAGGAAGCAGCTCCCTGGCACAGGCACAGAGCTGCCTGCCCAGTTCTGGGCACAGCCATTAACCAGCCAGGGAGCAGCCAGAAGAACGGCTGCAGAGCCAGGAAACAGCCTGGGAGAAGCAGCTGCAGGAGTCTGTTTAGTCTGGAGAATAAAAGACTGAATAAAAAGCTGGGAAAAAAGAGGGAACAAAGTGCTCTCAGTGCTCCACGTTGCCAGGAGAAACTAATGGGGTGGAATTGCAGCAGAGATTTGGCATCTGAGTTAATTCTGGTGGAGGAGAGAACGGGAATGGCTTGCCTGGGGATCTGTAATGACAGAGGTTTGGGAGAACAGGCCAGACAGGCGTCTGCCAGGGAGAGGGCTGGGATGGCTCCTGCCCTGCCCAGTTCTCCAGGAGCCTTTGTCACAAAAGCCATTTTCCTCAGAGTGGCTAAACTCCAAGAGCAGGAGCATCTGAGGTCAGCCCTTTGTGCAGCTCTGCACGTCACTCCCAGCACACAGACATGGTCCCCAACCTCTGCCACCTCATTTCCCAGCAAAGCAGAGCTGGGCCCGTGTGCCAGGCAGCAGGGCAGGATCTGCTGGGCAGCCCCAGCCTCCCCTCTGCTCCTCCTCGGATCAGACCCTTTGGGATCAGCCTCTACCACCACCCTGAGCAGTTTGGGGGGGTTCAGCCCCCCTGTCCCTGCCCTGAGGGGCTCAGTGCACCAAAGGGTGAACAATCATATTTTAGAACTATTTTTAACAATCCAACCAAGAGATTAAAAATGGGCTCTGCGAGTGGGATCTGCCCTCACAGCTCCAAGAGCCGAGCCCGGATAGCGCTGGAATATTCCACTTACATCATCCGAGTTTGACTCCTCTTCCTCCTTCTCCTGCCCCTCCTCATCCTCCTCGGGCCGGGCTGGCTGAGTCACCCCCGCGGGCTCCTCTCCCTCCATGATCTCATCCCCTGCAGCCGTGTAAACTCTTTCTTCCTCAGCAACCGTCTCAGTGTTCTGGTATTCGAAGGGCACATTCCCATACCTGCGGGATGAGCCAGTCTTTGGGAAATCCAGCTGCAGTTTCTTGATGACCCGGGGGGGCAGCCTGCAGGCCCGGATCAGCTCCAGGAACACGCTCAGGGGGGTGCCCACGTTCCCAAAAGGCATGAAGGAAGGGGGGTTGAACTCGGGCAGCCGCTTCAGCTCCGCCTCGCTGACAGATCCCCCGGCAGCCGCCCTGTCCTCGCTGCTGGGAGACGCCTCCGGGCCTGCGGGACACCAGGAACGGTTCGGGGGAGTCCCACAGGTTTTGGGGTCCCGCAGGACAGAAGGGATGGTTTGGGGGGGTCCCACACCCCACCCGGGGCGGGTAAAGCCCGGCGCCCTCGAGTGGGAGGGGGATAAGCAGAGCCCACATGGGCTTTTCCTTCCTCGGAGCAGATTTAAAGCGTTAAGGAAACTCCACGAGGAGTTGTACCCACCCGGTGCCCCGAGGGTGTCATCCCGGGACCCCCGCCCGCCCGTACCTGTCCCGGGGCTCAGGCGGACCCTGCGGATGAGGCAGCGGCCGGGCAGAGCGGTGCCGCCGGGCCCGACCCACCGCTTGCCCGAGTACATGCGGACGAAGCGGCGAGCACGGCCGGGCCTGACGGACACCAGGCAGGAGCAGGTGCGCGGCGCCGAGGCCCCACCGCCGCCGCCCGCTGGCGGGCGCTCGGGCCGGTGCCGGTAGTGGAAGCAGAGGAAGCCTCCGGCTTCCAGGAACTGGCTGAAGTAGGCGCGGAGCTGAGCGGAGCGGAGCGCGGCCGGGATGCCGCTCACCAGGCAGTACCGGGCCGCGCCGCCATCACCGGCGGTACCGCCGGGCGCCGCCATGTTTTCCCGTCGGTGCTGGCGCGCGGTGATGACGTTTGAGCGACGGGTGGAGGGCGCCGCCTGGTGGCGGGGGAGCGCGTGGCAGACGGGGCGTCCGGGGGGGTCCCCGAGCCTGAGGGGTCACAGGGGCTGGGGACAGAGAGACCCTGGGGGGGTCACAGGGGCTGGGGGGGTCACAGAGGTTGGGGACAGAGAGACCCTGGGGGGGGTCACAGGGGCTGGGGACAGACCGACCCTGGGGGGGGTCACAGGGGCTGGGGGGGCTGTCATGGAGGCTGAGGACAGAGACTCTGGGGTGCCACAAGCCTTGGGAACCAAGATACTCCATTGTGGGGGGCTTTACCAGGCCCTGGGGGTATCAGGGCATGGCCAGACTCCCCGGGGGTTTCGGGGCACCGGGGGTTTCAGGGCACCGTCCTCACCCCAGGCGAGGCTCTGGCCTTGTCCCCGTTCAGTGCCACGGCCTTTGCTGCCAGCCCCCCTCACGGGCGGTGTCCACAGCCACCCCCTGTCCCCGTGTGGCCCCGTGGGCACCATCGGGTGAGTCAGGCGCTCCCTCCCTGTGGAAAAAGGCCGTCATGGGCTGGGATCAGCTGGGCAGAGCTGCGCAGCAGCTGACACAGCAGCAGCTCCTCCTCACAGGGCGCTGCTTTAGCTGACACCTCAGCGGTGCCAGCCGCGGAAACGGGGATTGTGCCTGCTGGCAGCTGCGTGAGTCAGAGCAGCCGCCTCTGCCACGGCCCGCGGGAGAGGCTCCACACCTGCATCTGCACACCTGGAGAAAGGTGCAACGTTGGGATTTGCCCTTGGGAATTCCTGTGTGCTGGGAGCACCCAGGGGCTGTTCATGCAGCAGCTCCCACTGACAGCAATCAACCTGTCTGCATTGCCAGATAGATTTTTATGGAAAATCCCTTTTTATTCCACTCTCTTTTCCACGCCTGTAGTTTTTTCTGCCCACCCCAAATTCAACTCCTTCATTAAAAAGGCACCACCTTGTTCCAAAACACCAAACATTTTATTAAAAAAATAATTTATTGCAACTTATATACAAACCACACGAATGTTCACTTATAAAATACTGACACCTCACCTGTTGGAGGCAGGAGGAGCAAGTTTTCCAGGTGTGCACCTGGCTCTGACTCCAGGGAGGGAGGTTAAACTAAACCAGCTCTGCTCGGGTTTAATTTTTCACACAGACAGGAAAGCCCAGAGCCCCACATGAGGTGCAGTAGGTTTTGGTGCTCCTAAGTGCTCTTAATCCTGTTGTATTTCATGGAATTACAGAGGAAAGAGAGAATCTAAGGAAAAAGAGGGGTGAGTCTGTACACCCTTGTAGGATTTAACACTCTGTTTTTTTCCCTGAAGAAACTTCCTCAGTATTTCTAAGATTCCAAGCATGGAAGCCAGACCTAGAGTAATTCCATAATGTTTGCCCTCGGGCAGTGATCCCACTGAGGCTGTCAGACACCAGGGAATCAAGCTGAGGACAACCCTCACTGCTTAGAGTTCACAGCAAAATGAGTAAAAACTGGGACCAGGGAAGAAACCCCTCACCACACACACTCCCAGGATTGGAGACCGGCCCAGGCAGAGCAGGGGCTGCTGTAAAATCTGCTGAGCCACAGCTGCTTCCCCAGGGAGCTCCTCCAGCCTCAGCCCCAGTGAAACACAGAGTTCCCACTTCTGTCCCAAATCCTGCTCAGCAGGGCAGGGGCAGCCACGGGGCCTGCGGCCAGCCCGGCACCTCCAGCAGCATCTCCACCAGCAGCTCCCCCATGTCGGCGTCCCCGATGACGGGCCGGAAGAACAGATCCGTGACCAGGGCGGCGGGGACGGATCTCAGGGAGGATGTCACCCGTAGGATGTGGGAGAAGCGGCCCTGCTCCTCGGGGTGCAGCAGCTCCCACAGCGCTCGCTGCGCCTCCCACTGCAGGCTCTCGATGTAGAGCGGAGCCCTCAGCCCAGGGATGTCTGTGAGGGACAGCAGGGAGAGAGGGACATGAAGGATGGGAGACAGCTCCGGGTTATCCCATTCCCACCCTTCCCCATTTCTCTGACGGGATCTGTGAGGCCACACTAAGGAGATGCACAGAGCACTGCTGAGGCCTGGCTGTTCCGGGGATGCTGTGTGAGGGAGGGAAGGCACCTAACAGGGAAAATCATGCTTTAAAAGTAAAGGAATCCAGGATTTATTGTCTGCAGGGCAGGCAAAGGTTTTGACATCCTTCCTTCCTGCTTCCCAGTGCATTTGGGAATTACCAAAGTTAGGGAAAAGGTGACCAGCCCTCTCTGCTTTAACACCTGCCCATCTCTGAGCATCTCCAAGCCACGAGGTCTGTGTTCACCTGGAAAGGTGATGGAGCCCCTATCCCTGGATGTAGCACTCGGTGCTCTGGGCTGGTGACAAGGTGGGGAGTGGCACAGGGTGGACTCAGTGGTCTTGTAGATCTTTTCCACCCTCAGTGACTCTGGGATGCCGTGATTCTGTGTTCAGCTGCCAGCGCTGGCCGGCAGAGCCACCAGGGCCTGGCACTCACCTGGATTGAAAAGAATGGCTCCCCTCAGGTAGGTGTATTCGTTGGGGCTCAGGTCCAACTTCCAGAAGCTGTTGAGGCACCACTGCAGGCGCTGCACGGCCGCCAGCGTTGGCTGTGTCCCCTCGGGCTCCTGCCCTTTGCTCTGGCCGCTGAGGAGGATCTTCTTGAGCATGCTGGGGGCCGGGGCCTCCATCACCTCGAAGGTCACCATCCCCTGCACCAGCCCCAGCAGGAAGAGGGGCACCCAGCAGCTGTCCAGCAGCAGCAGCTGATCCTCCCGTGGCAGCAGGTGGAAGGCAGCGACGTTTTTCATGAAGCTGATGGTTTTGAGCAGCACGTCTGAGGCGGCCTGGCAGGTGAGGTGCGGCGTGCGCAGGCACACGGTGCGGCGCTGGTGGCACAGGCAGCGCTGCCGGGCCCCGCCGGGACGCAGGTTCTGGCTCAGGAGGGTGTACAGGATGGCAGGGTGCTTGTCCTTGCTGTGGCACTGGCACTTCTCACACTCTGTATCCGCACTCGCGCTCATGGCTGAGCCAGGTCCTCGTAGAAACTCAGCTGCGTGGGAGGGAGATGTAAAATCCCTTCCAAAATATGTCACGGGCTGGATTGTCCCAGTCCTCCCAGCCCTGCCAGCCCGTGGCTGCTCCAGCCAGCTCTTATAAGGCCAGGTCACAGTGAACACCCCTCTGCAGCCTTGACCGCCCTGATTAAGCAGCCCTCATTAAAACCACCCGACCAACCCCGTTGTTGCTGGGCTGATTGGCTGGGCCAGGCCAGTTCCCGGCGCGGTCAACGGCCGTTTTCTCAATGAATGTTGTGTGGCCTTATCAGGATTACCCAAACAGGATAAACAGAGTCATTACCCCAGGCTGTACCATGGCACCAAGGCCCCGTGGAGCAGGTGTCGCTGCCAGGGTTCACAGACAAACACGGGGCGCTCGTCTGGGCCCGGCGTTCAACAGCCCCGGTGCCCTGGCCTTGGGAACAGCAACCTGGAAGTTGTGTTATCAGCAGCTGTTTGCCTGGCCTTGCTCGAGAGCCTCTTGTTGTGGTGGAGGAAGAGGAACCTGGTGAACTGGCAGGATGTGATGGGCCCAGGGGTTGTGTCTCTGAGAGGAAACAGAGGGCTGGAAAAGGGAAAATGCTCCCATTTGCAGAATGAGAGAAAAGTAAGGGAAAAAGGGCAAAATTCCTGTATTTTCCCGCATGGAAAGGGACCCAGAGATGCTGATCGACAGCAGCTGAACATGACCCAAAGTGGGCAATGATTGTTCAGGTGGCACTGCTGAGGAAACGCAAACCCTGGGACCAGCTCTGGGCCCCTCACTGCAAGACAGACATTGAGCGTGTCCAGGGCAGGGAACGGAGCCGTGGAAGGGGCTGGAGCCCCAGCAGCGGCTGAGGGAGCGGGGGTGGGGGTCAGCCTGGAGAAAGGAAGCTCAGGGGAACCTTCTCGCTCTGCGCTCCCCGGCAGGAGGGGCCGGAGCCGAAACGCGCGGCCCGCACCGCCCGTCGCCATAACAACCCCGCCGCGCCTCGCGCCCCGCCTCTTCCCGAAGATTGACATCCCTCGCGACCAATCAGCGAAGAGAACGGCGGGAGCGCGAGCTGGGATTGGCGGGTGGGGAAGGGCTCGCGCTTCCGCGGACGCCGGTTCCGGTTCCGGTTCCGGTGGCGGCCCGGTGCGGGAGCGGCGGCGGGATGGGGCTGAGCGCGGAGGAGGCGGCGGAGCAGGAGGATCGGTTCGACGGGATGTTGCTCGCCATGGCCCAGCAGCACCAGGGCGGCGTGCGCGAGGTAGCGCCGCCGGCATCGGGAGCGGGGAGGGCGGGGCAGGACCGGAGGAGCGAGCGGGGAGCGGCCCGGCCTCCTCGGGCCCCGCCCCGGCACGTGGAGCAGGGGACGCACGTGCGCTGCTCCCGGAGCGACCGTAACGGCCGCCGGCAGCGCCAGCACCCTCGTTAATTAGTGTGGTGTTAATGAGGCGCCGCGGCGCCCTCACCGTGGCCTCGCGTCCCGGCGCCTCCGGGCTGCCCTGAGCGCCCCCGGGCCTGCCCGGAGGGCTCCGGTGTGCGCGGGCAGTGCCCGCGGCGGGTCACAGCGGGGCAAAGCTCCACAGGGCAGCATCGAGCTCCCCCGGCCACCCTCCCTGCACAACCCCGTGAGGCCTGGCCGTGATCGTGGGATCCCCTCGTGCTCGGGGGTCTGCTCACCCTGATCCCCCCCGGTCCCTCTGCATGGGGCTCCGGGATCCACGTGCTGACCTGCAGGGCTGGAGGTTGTGGGAACATCTTACTCACAAACAATTTTTAAAAAATGAGTCCTGTAACAGTCCCTCATTGTGGCAAAACCTCTGACTGTAACCCCCACGGGTCAGGATTCCTGGGAAATAAAGATCAGCCAAGTTCAAGGGGAATACGTGTTTCCAGAGGGGGTTTGGAGGTGCTGGTTCATTCATTGGTGATCCCTGGCAGCTGTAAAAATAAGGAGTTTGCATGCTTTTAGGTGTGCAAAGAAGCAAAATATGGCATGTGTGTATATATATATTTATATATATATAGGATATAGATGTGTATGCATGCATAAATCTGTTTGTGCCTCAGATAACAGCTTGGGGTATGAGAGCAGGAGCTGGGGAGAAACTGCTGCCTTCAAGCAAACCACAGAAACTCCTCCTGCAAGCTGGGCATGCAGGGGCAGGGTCTCCCCAGCTGAGTGTTTTCTGCAGGCAGCGGTCACGGGGCTGATCCCAGGGCAGCGCTGGCACAGCCACAGATAGGGAGGACAAAGGATAAAGGCTGCTCCAGAGACACGAGGTGGCTTGGAGTGACCTGGGCTCACTGCTCCCTTTCTCTCCTCCCTCTCCCTGTTCCCCAGCTCGTGAACACCTTCTTCAGCTTCCTGAGGAGGAAGACGGATTTCTTCACCGGGGGAGAGGACGGAGTAGCAGAGAAGGTAAAAAGTGATCCTCCAGGCCTTTAGCTCTTGTCCCTTCCACCCCACCTGTGTCTGTGCCGTGCCAGGGGTCCCCTGCTCAAACAGCTCCCAGCATCTGGGAGCAGCCAAGGGAAGGAAAGGCAGAGCTGCCCCTGTCAGGTGAGGAGCACACAGTTCCCTGCTCCGATGGTAGCACAGTGCAGGTTTCTTGCCAGGCTCTGGCCAAAGGCTAGTTTGGAAAGCAAACCTGCCAGACACAGTGACTTAACGGTGACACAGCAGGTGATAACCCCCTGTTACCTTGTTTGTTCAGCTCAGGAAAAGCACAAAGTCCACAGCTCTGCACATGCAGCTGCCCCTTGGCTGGGCTGCCTGGATGGAGCATCCCCTCTCCTGCTGAAACTGGAAGGGCTTTAAGGTCCTTTCAACCCAAAACATCCTGTGCTTCTGTAAAAGTAAGAAAGGTGAACCCTAGTGTCATTTTTCTCAGAACAGAGAGCAAATCTCCCCCGTTCCTGGAGGCTGTGTGATCCCACCTGAGGGGCAATTCAGAGGTGCCTGGCTACTGTCCTTGGCAAATCTGTCCCTGGGAAAGGAAAGTTTGTGCCCTTGGGTGGTGGCATCTGTCAGAATGCTTTATGGCCTCCTGGAAAAGTGCTCTGACACCACGGGAACCACAACAAATGGGGAAGAAGCTGCTTCCCCAGTTCTGCTGAGCCCTTGGCGTGAAAGAGAAAGGAGAGGGTGGGAAAGTCACTGCATCTTTTGGGTGCCATTTCATTGTGGTGTGGGGTGAGGGAGGTGTGGGCAGTGACACAGACAAGGTCAGGCACTGAAGATCATTTCCTCACCGTGGATCATCAGGTTGGGAACAGGCTGGGACATCCTGGGGGATGCACATCTTGCATTCTGTACTCCAGGGGACACTGGAGTTGAGAGTGTAAACAAACCTTGCTTGTAAAGCAAAGCAGAAATACTCAGTGTTTGCTTACAAAACTACAGTTTGCTTGGAAAAAGTTCTGGATTTCCCCCCCTCCCTGAACCTCCTGGGATATATATAAATAAATTTTCCCCTTCTAACTCCTTTCTGAGGATCTGTCTCTGTTATTTTCTGGGGCAGATCTCAGCTCACCTACGTGCTGCTCTGCACAGCACAGCACCCCTGGCCTTATCGACCCTGGGGCAATTCTCTGGCTCCCTGCCTGTGTACTCAGCTTTCCCGCTGAGCACGCGGCCCTTGGCATCAGAGACCTTGGGATTTTGCCTCCCAGAGTCACAACAACCTTTGGAGAATTGGGAGCGAGGCTGAAACAAACGATTTATGGAGGAGCTCGCTCCTCAATGTAAAAACATGAGGGTGTTTCAAGCATTTCTTCTCTAAATCATGGCAATGAGGCTCCATCTGGAGAAAAGCCCCAGGTGTGGGAAAGGTCAGAAGTAGGTGAAAGAGTTGGATCTGGTGTGTGCAGCTGTCCTGGAGGTGTGGAGTAGCTTCAGAGGGCTGGGTTGTGCATCAGCTCATCCTGCTGGAATTGCACAAAGGACAGAATAAGTGAAGGATTTTTATTTCACTGTTACCTCCTGAAAACATACTCCTTGTGTAACTAGGAAGGACTACATTTAAATATTTTGAATTTTTTCCTCCCTATTCAATTCCTCCTTTGTTTTTTTTTTTGAACTGAAAAATCTCTGGGTTTTCAGTCAGAAAAACTGAGTGAAGATGAAGGGAGGATCCCCAACATCTGTGCAACTCAACAGACTCTCTCATGCTCCTCAGGGGGCCGAGCTGGCTCGGTTCAGCTTTGAAATGGATGATATTTTTGTAACCCTCAGCTGATCACAGAGGCCTTCAGCCACCACAACAAGCTGGCGCAGAAGGAGCGCAAGGAGAAGAAGGCGCGGCAGGAGGCCGAGCGGCGCGAGAAGGCCGAGCGCGCCGCCCGCCTGGCCCGGGACAGGGACAGGCAGGAGAGCAGCGAGCCTCGCATCAAGGAGCTCACAGAGGAGGAGGCAGAGAGGCTGCAGCTCGAAATCAACCAGGTGGGAGCCGTGTCAGGTGCATCTTTGTCCTCCCTGGGGCTGTGAGGGGTTGGAAGGGCTCCGGCTTGTTCTTTGTCCGAGTGGAGGGCAAAGGGATCTTCCCCTTGGCTGTACCTCCTTCCTGTCACTTTCTAAGGGCTGAAAATTCCCTGTTTGTAAAGTGGGATGAAGCTGGAGCTGAAAGGCTGAGGCCACCTAGTGCCAGCTCAGGAAGTGACACAAAGTGCCAGCTCTTGGCTGAGCCTGTTCCTGCTCTTCTCTTTTCAAACAGAAGAAGGAGGCACAGGGGCAGGGTAACAGTGTCCCAGTGAAACCCTCGGAGGAGGAAGGTGAATCTTCAGATTCCAACAAACAGGTAAAACTCGTCTGGAGATACTTCAGAATCACAAAATAGTTTGGGTTGGAGGGGACCTCAAAGCTCATCCTGTTCCACCCTCTGCCATCACACCTTCCACTACACCAGGTTGCTCCAAAAGACAACACTTTGAAAATACAAATTAGAAAATTTGACTTTAGAAATACACATTTCCTAAATGTGCCAGTACAGAGGGCTTTGGGGTTTTTTCTTGTAATCACATTTTATCAGAAGCACCTTATAATTATGGAGCTAAATTTAAGGGGATATAAAACACAAACAACTTACCTGCAATACTTATAAAACCTAAGAACTGTTGTTGCAATGGAAATTGGAAAAGCTTCTTTCTTTACACTTGAATTGCTTAGGGAACAGATGATGAAGAGGAAGATGAGAAGGATAAAGGAAAACTTAAACCCAACTCTGGCAATGGAGCTGACCTTCCAAATTACAGATGGACACAGACTCTTTCAGAATTGGATGTAAGTAGTGCTCTGGGACCAGGATCTGAGGAATCTGAGACAGGGAATAAGAGCAGGTGCTGGTAAGAGATTAAGGCAATTCCCTGTGTCTCAGTTGCCTCTGGAAGTTTGTTGGAAACAGCAATGTTTCAGTAGCTTGGTAACTCAGTAAAATTCCCAGGAGCTGTAGTTTGCCAAATTCTGGTCTTGTTTTAACCAGGCATTAAAATCTACTTCCCTTTTTATGGTCACTTCCTTTCACCTCCTGCTCGCTCAGTACCTCAAGGAAAAGCATCCCTGCTCTGTCTGCCTCTGGTGAAACCAAGGCAGAAAGGCTTGGAACAGCAGCATGGGAGGGTAAGGAGGAATCTCTCTGCCCACCTCCTCAAATCTGCTCCTTTTTGCTGCAGCTGGCTGTGCCCTTCAAGGTGAGCTTCAGGCTGAAGGGCAAGGACGTGGTGGTGGATATCCAGAGACGCCGCCTCAAGGTCGGCCTCAAGGGCCACCCTCCTGTCATTGATGGGGAGCTCTTCAATGAGGTCAAGGTGGAGGAGAGCTCCTGGCTCATTGAGGATGGTAAAACAGTCACTGTGCACCTGGAGAAGGTAAAGCAGGATGGGCTGGGCAGGATTCAGGCTTGGCTGCCTCTTCTGGGCTCTCAGCTGAAACAGAACCACCGTGGTTGTCCTGGGTACAGGGTCAGTGGTGCTAGTGGGGTATTGAAGGTCCCCCATCTTCAGCCTAATTCTATGGATATTCAGCGTATTTCTCAGCAGTTCAGGAAAAGCTGGAAGGAAATCAGTCATTTAAATGTTGTCCTTTAGTGTGTTTTGACATCTGTTAGTGATGTGAAAATCCAGGGACAGACCTCCTTGTGTCCCTTCTTGTGTCCCCTCTGGGCCTCTCCAGGTGGTTTGTTGTAATCCCATTTAAGTCATGCCAAACAGGACATGTGACATTCTCTCAGATCTCCCAGCTGTGAAAATTTAGGCTGCCTAAAGTAGTTTGAAACAAAAATAGCCTTTATCTATGTTCAGATTTTACTGATATTTAGAAAACTGTCAAATAAAATTTGCTTCCATCTTTTTTTTTTTTTTTTCTTGTGATTGAGACTTGACTCTAGAACAAGTCCAAGAAAGATAAATTGGTTTTGCTTCCTCATCCTCTAGATCAACAAAATGGAATGGTGGAACAAACTGGTTTCCACAGACCCAGAAATCAACACCAAGAAAATTAATCCAGAGAATTCAAAGGTAAGAATTCTTCTGTTTTACAAGATGGAGCCTGCCCAGAAATGACCTCAGTTGAGCCCAGAGTTGTTCCAATTTGGATCTTGCAGTTGTCAGACCTGGACAGTGAAACTCGCAGCATGGTGGAGAAGATGATGTATGACCAACGACAGAAATCCATGGGCCTGCCCACCTCTGATGAACAGAAGAAGCAGGATATTTTGAAAAAGTGGGTACAGCTCATTCCTTTGCATGGCTTTGCCTTCTCCTCTTCCTCTCTGGTGCAAATAAGGGAGCAGAGAGCAGCTTGGCCTTCAGTCCTAGCCATGCTCACATCTGCCCTGTATTGCTGGCATCACCAGGGTCTGTAAAAGCCTGTTGGGGGTAGAAAGCCTAGTGGGAAAATTTGGGAGTAGCCTAGCTCTGGAATTGTCCTAATCTGCTGATTTCAAGTCCAGAAGGCACATTTGGAACTGGAGGTGCCATCTCTGCTGAACTTTTAACATGGTCTTGATTGGTGTCTAATCTCCCTCGGTAGCCAGCTAATCACCCCTCCCTGCCTCCACTTGCCCCCAGACAGTTTTCCCCAAGCCACTTTTATGGCTTTATTGCCCTGTTTGGCATAAATGCACTGTGGCAGGGAAATGATTCCTGGAGCTCCCAAGGCCACTTGGGAAGGTGTGGAGGCAATTCTGGGTCACGCAGCTTCTTCAGCAAGTGCACCTCACACCTTATCTCCGGGTGAAGGATTGCTGTGCTTGACCTGACTGCTCACTCTCCTTGGCTTTATCTGTAGTGCCAGGAGCTTCTCTGAGTGGGGTTTGAGCAGGGCAGAGATCAGGCTTCCCTGGTGCTCAGTGGGGTGGGAAGTACCCTCTGCTCCTGGGCAGCCACATGCAGGACACCTCGCTGGCAGGCTCTCTTGTTTGGTGCCCTGGAAGTCTGGCTGGCAAAGGATGGAGAGGAAGTTTAGACTTTGTCCAGGGCAAAGGAGACTCAGTGACACCCATGTGGGTGCTGATGTCTGCCAGTGGAGCTCTCCTGGCTGCCAAACAAGGACATGATCCCCACAGCACAGATGGCCCTGCAAGTGGAAAGTGGGAATGCTGTGTGTGCAGGGGAAACCCTGAGATGGGAACACAAGGGAGACCAGGCTGCCCTTACTGGCACGTTGTGTGAGTCCTCCACAGGGCTGTGATGTGTTGTGCCCCTTGTGGAGCAGAGCAGAGGAGCCTCTGTGTGCACTGGGCACTCCTGGGCACAGAGCAATGCCCTCGGAACTTCCTCATGTGGCAGCCTGAGTCCAAATAGTTCCTGGAATGTGTCCCTGTGCATGGCAGGAGGTTGGAACAAGATGATCTTTAAGGTCTATTCCAACCCACACCATTCTTTGATTGATTCCCTCTTCTGGACTGCAGTACATTTGAAATCAGCTTGCACCTGGTTTGAAATCAGATTCTTCTGGTCAGGTTCTCCCTGAATTTTTACTGTCAGAGCACTGGGGATATTCCCTATATTCCCAGTAAGGCTGTCAGCCCTAATCTGCCTTCACCATTTCCCCTCTGCCCCACAATCAGTGTCATTGCTACGTGTCCAGCCCAGAGCTCAACAGTGAAGGGTGTGTTTGATAATTAACAACTCCCGTGTGTCTGGACTTGCTGACCTGCTAGGCTGGCAGGAATGCTGCTCCCACTGACCTGAGGAAAGGGTGTTTGTAGGGAAAGTCCAGGAAATTTGTCCCAAGGAGCTCAGCAGAGCTCTCCCTGCTGTGGAGGGTCTGGGGTTGCAGCAAAACACAGTGCAGGAAGCAGAAATCCTTCCCTTCCCAAACTGAGCTGTTTGGCTCCTGCTGATTCACCCAAACTCTTGTCTTTGTTTTCTTTGCAGGTTCATGGAACAGCATCCAGAAATGGACTTTTCAAAGGCTAAATTCAACTGAGTTCTCCCCCTTCCCTGCCCTCCTTTCAGCCTGTTGAATGGGGCAGGATTTGTATGGTTGGATACATTGGTTGGTATTCCTCACCTTGGGCAAGTAAAACTTCAGCATCCCCCACCCGAGCCAGCTGTGGAGGCACCTGCACAGAGTCACCCTCAGTGTCCTGTGGAGCAGAAGGCAGGGCCCCAGAGCAGCTCCAGACAGAACCATCTGCCACAATTCCCAAAGGGCAGTGAGGAGAGAAGGAGGGGTTAGAGCAAAAATGGCTGCTAGGGCTGAGAGAGACAGACCTGCGAGGTTTTGGGATAAATCCTTAAGGCATTGCTTCGCTTCCCTGGGCTGCTCGGAGCTGCTCGTCTGAGTTCTATTCCCTCCTGCTCTCCTGTGAATACAAGGGTCAGTTTATTTTGTAAAATAAATCTTTTTCTGCCTTCCTGGGAAGGGAAAACAGCAATTTAAAAGCACAGCTATTGCAGTGGAGACAGACCCTGCTTCTCCTTGCTGCTTCTCCTGTTTGTGCCAGAAGTGGGACAGCTGGAGCACTGCAGGGCTCCCAGCACAGCTGGAGAGGTCAGCCTGCTGTCCTAGAGCAAGGAGAGGCCGGAGGGTCTGTGGCTGTGAGAGGATGTGGGGGGGCTTTGGGGATGCTGTTGTTGCTGGGAGTGTCTCCTGCCTCCTTTCCAAGAGCCCTGCTGGCGTTGTGTGCGAGCTCCCGCTGACGAGTGGCATCACTCTGCATGTTCATATCTTTGTTCAAACTGCAGTGCAACATAAAGGAGAACAAGTGGAACATCTCTGGCAGAGCGTGTGGTTTCTCTGGCAGAGGGGATCTGGGATCCAGGCTGGGAGGGAGGGGTACCAGGGGAGTGCTGTGCTCTGTGCAGAGGTGCCTGTGAATACCTCTCTCCCTCCCTCAGGAAGTGGCAGTGGCAGCTGTGTCCTGCTCAGGAGCTCTGCTGAGCCCCATTCCCAGCCTAAACCCTCAGGACTGCCCCAGGGCAGCTGCTCCAGGCTCTGCTCTCCCCAGAGCAGCACACAACCACACCAGGAAGCCACCCTTGCCCCAGGTCTCCTTTACTCTGAGCTAACAAGGAGAGTGTCAGGAAATTCCTGGGCTCTATCCCAAATCCCTGCTGCTGTGGCTCTTCCCTCTGTCTCCTCCAAACATTTCCACCTGCTCCCCGAGGGATGGGCACAAACGGCTGAAAATCCTGTTTGGGCAAAGTCCAGCCTGGCGCAGCACCTGGCCTGGTGGGGTTGTTTTTGGAGCAGCATAGCAGTGTTTGCATGAAGTCTCCCAGTTTTACAGGCTCTTGGGGTTAAAAAGCAGCCCCCACCCAACAGAGCAGCGACCTTGAGGGTGAGCAAGGACTCAGATCAGGGCAGCTGTATCTGGAGTGCTTCAGCCCAGATCTTCCTGGTTGTTTGTCTTACAGATCACCTGCACACACCTGCCTTCACCCTGCACACACCTGCCTTCACCCTGCACACACCTGCCCATTCATGCTTTGGCCATGATAGAGGAGCAGCATCTCCTGTTTTCACAAAAAAAAAAAAAAAAAAAAAAAAAGCTGGACTGTGCTGGATTTGAAGGTTTTAGCCCCGGAATGAGCTGCCTGCCTGTGTGCACTGAGCCCTGGTTTGTGGGACAGGTGAGCTGGGAGGGCAGAGCTACTCTGGGGTGTGATGAGCTTCAGCCCATTCTCAGCTGTCAGTGCTGTTGCTGCTCTCTGCGGTGCTGCAGCTGGGGGAGCAGGGCCAGGCCCTGCACCCGCAGCAGAATCCACATCCCCCCAGCCACCAGCCGCTCCTCAGGGACAAGCACCAGGCCAGCCACAAACCAGCAGAGTCCACGGCACCACCCGAAGCCCAACCTGTGGCTTTGTTCTTCCCAGCTTCCTCCTCAGCCCTGTGTCCTGCACCAGAACCCCGAGCCTGGCCTGGCAGCTCCTGGCTCTGGCAGCTCCTGGCTCTGGCAGCACGGTGGGTGCAGCAGTTCCTGCCCTTTGGAAGTGCAGACCTCCCTCAGTGTTCCCAGGATCTGGGGCTCTCCTGTCCTCAGCCACTGCAGGGTCACAGCTGTGGGAGCCACAGCAGTGTTTGGGGCAGTAACTGGGAAATCCCAGATTTGCTGGTTCTGGTGGCAGCTGAAAGAAGACGGAGAAAAGGGAAGCTTTCCTCTCACAGGGAAGCTGGGAGAGAGATTTTGGGAGGAAGGAGTGTCACTGGGAGAATGGGGCCATCCCTGCTGCCCTGACCCGTGCGGGAGGTGAACGGCCGGGCCGTGTTTGTGAACCGTGGCTGATCCCAGAGCTGCCCCTGGACTTCACCCCCTGGGCCAGCGGAACAGAAGGTGTTTCATTGACGGCCTTGTCCTCTGCAAACACCCCCAGGCCAACACTTTCCCCAGGACAAAGTGAATTGGGAGCACCTTTTTGCTTTCTAAGGCAGTTTCCTGTGGGATAAACCCTGCCGGGTCCCAGCAGCTGCTCAAGGTTCAAGGAATGCAAAGCCTCAGCTCAGCCTGAGTCCCTGGAGACCACGGAGCCTTGTCCCTGTGCTCATGGCAGGGACATGCTGAGCACCACCAGGGATCCAAACCCTGCAAACACATCCTTGTGGTGGTGCCCGAGCCCCAGCTGACCGGGAAGGGCAGCGCAGGACAGGGACAGGTCACAAAGGTCCTTTTGTCATTCCACACCTGTGTCAGATCACCTGGAGAAGCCGTTTCGGTGCTGCCACCAGCTGGAGGGCAGAGCCCAGAGCTCCTCACCTGCCCAGGGCCCCTCCCCACCTCTAAAAGCAAGGCACAACAGGCTCTGCAGAGAGCTTTCTAGAGGGTAAAGTTTACCCCAGTCATCTGGGGTTTTTTTCCTTAACACAGCTCCTGGCTTAGCTTTTATTAATGAATATTGCAGCTCACAGCATTTGGGAAATATCCCAGACTCCAGGACTGCTTTGGCAAGAGCAATGGAACTGCAAAACCCCAAGGAAGGGAACAGGAACAGCAAGTATTGGATGTTACTGTGCAGTTTTAGGAGGAGCCTCAGCTGCTCTGTTACTGCAAGGGCCAGGCTGTGAGGAATTAGGGTCCATCCATCTGCTTCCTAAAGTCTAAGCCACACTGAAATAAATAATTCAGCAGCTCAGGGTGTGGATGTGGAGAGGAATTTCTTTAACACTTCTGCAGCCATTCCCTGCAGAGCTCCTGAGCTTCCTTAACTCGACCCCGGGGTCCATGGGCAGTGGGAGAGCTCGGGCTGGGCAGGACAGGATCCCTCTGAGGTCACAGCACGGCAAGGACACACAGTGGGAGTCTCTGGAGACTCTCCTGGCAAAACCAAGCCAAATAAAACCAAACAATGCCTTCAGGAAAAGCCAGGTGCCGAGCCAGGCTCCCAGACAGAAGCACCTGTGAGAGAGAACACCTCCACAGCCATGTGGCCAGGTAAAGGCTCTCGTGTTTGTGAGATCTCCACTTGGGGTACCCGGTCAGATCACTCAGCAGAACACTCAGCACTAATGCTCAGAGCAAAAACCACTGCAGCAAGAGCCAAGACAGCTTCATCCACAGCAAACAACTTCCTGCAGACAAAACCCCCAGGGATTCATTCCATGTGTGGATGTGAGCAAGGAAACCCACGGCCCATGCAGCAAACACCAAAGGGAAGCTGCTGAACACAACTGGGCTGACAGGCCCCATCCAGCTGGTCTGAGGGCTCCAGACACAAAAACATCCCCAGAGACCCTTCCCAGCAGAGAGAAGGCAGCATTTACCTGTTCATGGCTCTGAAATCCTCCCAGGAAACACATCCTGGTCCTGTGCACCAGAGGGAAACCCCCCCAGGCACTGCCCAGCCCCTGCCCCAGGAGGGTGAGGGAAGGTCAGCGGCCAGGAATGGAGCCCTGCAGGTTATCCTGGGATTTGTACTGAAATTGGAAAGTGCAGAACTGGTCCTTCAAGTCACAGGGTCAGAGGCTGGGCCACCCTCCACCCCTGAGCTGATCCTGCAGAGCAAACCCCACATTTGCTACCACGAGCTGGTGACATCACAGGGACAACATGGGAATTCTCCCCCACAGGCTGAGCTTTCCCAGAGCTCAGTTCCAGCATCACCACTCAGGGAAGGTCCAGGTTTCCCTGCTGTCAACAAACACTTCCCCAGAGGCTCCTTCATTTGCACCCAGACACCAGCCTGGCATTCAGGATCCCCCTGCAGCTACCAAATGGATGAAAATCTCTTTGTCCATCTGGGACAGCAGGAATCAGCCACCCTCTGTGCAACCCCCAGCCCAGGATCCCCAAGCTGATGAAAACAGGAATGTAAAAGTCACAGCACAGGTAAAGAGCACAACTTTTACTTTATAAAAAAAGACCAAACCAGAACATTTAAGGCGAATGAGTGCAAAAGAATCCCGTAAGACACCACAGGTTGAACCAGCTTCAGGGACCATCGAGTTGACAGCCTTCCTCTTAGTGAGTTTTTGGGGGGCTTGGGGATTTTTTTTGCTAGTTTAATCCTCACACACTCACTCTTCATGCCCAGACTAGACATTAAAAATGTGTATTTGCTCAGTACAGTGACTGCAGCTCGTTGCAAGTCCAGCTCACCCCTTGTCTCCAAAGCACAGCCCAGGGAGCTGTGTCAGTGTGACCCGTGTGACACCTCAGTGCACAGCTTTGAGGAAACTTGTCCCAGTAACAATGCACAAACCCAGCAGAAGCAGAAGCCAAGCAGGTCCCTCAGGACAGGCAGCATTTGGAAGGAGGTGACCTCACACAGCTCCCCTGGGAGTCCCAGCCTGGCCTTGCTTCAAGTCTTTTCCTTGTATAAACTCGATTTCTCATAAACCATCAGCTTTAAACACAAAGCAGGGAGGGGAAGCCAAATTCAAGGCTCAGTCTCTTCCCTTTATCTTAGAAATTTCTCCCTCTGTCAGTGTCTCCAGGTGTGGTCTCAGTAATGCCCCTGATTTCTGGAAGCACAGTCTGAAAAAAGCCAGTGTTTTACAAAAACAGGGACTGGAACTGTCTATTTCAAAGGATTTTGGCCTTTTAAAGAAGCCTGAGAGCTCCTGAGGGGAATTAAATCCTTCCTCCCTGCCCAAACCTCTGAAGAGCAATCACAGGCTATAAAACAGAGGCACATTTCATTTCAACTAAGGCACATTTCATTTCAACTAAGGCACAAAACCCTGGTCCACACCGAAGCCCAGGGCCTATTTGGGCTTCCCTCTCCCCAAAATCCAGTGGGTGTGTTTATCCTATGGCTGGTAAATTAATGGAGTATTTTCTGTTCATGTCCAAGGGCACCCAAATCTCTAAACAAGTCCCATGGCTCCATGTGTTTACTTTTTGATAAAAAAACCAAGTGGCAAGACCAGAGATGCAGCTTCCTCCTGCTGCAGCCCTCAAGGTCACCTGGCACTGTGCCCTGGGGAGAGCAGTGCCCATCTCCTGGCTCACTGCCTGCCAGAGGGGAGCAAAGGCAAGGACAAAGTGCTGAGTGCCCACAGGGAAAGGAAGGGACCAACAGTGTCTCACAAACCCTCTGCAGACACTCTCAGCAAACCACTTTTAAGGGATTTTCTAGTGGAACAGTCCAACAGCCCAGTTCTGAACACAGGAAGTTAGGAATGAATCCCCTCACCTGCCACAATCCTGCTCCAGGCTCTCCCAGGGGAAACATGGAGGGCTTGGCAGAGCAGTGAGGGAGAGCAGCTGGCAGGCAGGTCACAGGGTGTGCTCCTGGGAATGCCTCACCCCCAGGACTCACAGCAGGCTGGCAGAGCTGATCCCCATGGTCTGCTCACGCAGGGGCAGCCAAGCAGCCATCCCAGCCCCAGCACTGGCACTGTCTCAGGGGTGGAGCCAAGAGGGCAAAAATTAAATGAACCCCCATAAACCTGAACCTTCTCCTCACAAGGCAGCAGGAGATGACACCAAGAGTCAGCAGGGAAAGGCAAATCTGGCTACTGAAAACACCATGTGTGGAAGACTTTGGGTTTGTGGGACCAACACAGGCACTTTAAATAATTTTTTGGGTCCCTACAGAGCAGGATCTCCTGCACCTCAGCACCAGCACAGAGACACCACACAGTTATTCCCTATCCAAGTTCACTTAGGCAATGCCAGGAGGCAGGAATTGTACAACAGGTCCTCAAAGCAGGGAAAGGGCTGAGGCTGCTGGAGCTGAATGTGATTTACAGAAATCACAGAGGCAAAAGTCATCTGCTACTTCCTTGTCCATCTTCTCCTCCCTGGGCACACATTCCGCCTCCCAAGTTCATTAGCTCTGCAGTTTGCTTCCTTGATTGTCCAAAGAAACCAAAATATCCAGTGAAATTCAGACAGCAGGAGGAATCTGGCTTCAATAAGGATCAGGGTAGACTGGGAAAAAAAATATCAAATGTGGCACAGCACACTCCACATGGAAAGAGGAGGATTGTGGCTGCAGCAAAGCCCTGGAATGCCTCCCTGCTGCTTGGGTCCTTTAACAGTACACCTGGAGCAGAGGTGCCCCAGATGAGTCAGTCTCTGTGTCCTGGAAAGAGGAATCTCTGCTGGTCGGAGAGCCTTGGGGAGGAAAGAGAAGAGATGGTGCCATTAGCCCAGGGGAAGCACAGCAGCCTGGCCGTGGGGAAGGAGCTGCCCCAAGAGGCTTTGTGTACCATGAGGGAGGAGAAAGCCACACAAAGCCATGGCAGGGAACAGCCCTGCCTGCACTGCAGCCATCTCCCAGGACAGAGCTGTTGTGCAGGAGGAAACTTGTCTCTTAGCCCTGGGCTGCTCTTTGGGAGGATCTGAGCTCGGGGCAGCCCGTCACTCTTGCCTGCTTCCCTTTTGCACAGTTCCTTTTGTTCCCAGTCTCACCCAGCTGTGACCTCTGGCAGTCACACCCCAAACACAGCCCCAAACTTTGTCAGGGCACAGAGAGACTGCAAGCTCTCAGGTCAGGCTCTGTGCAAGGACAGGGAACGTGCCACTCTTGGATTTCACCCCTTTTCAAAAAGACCCACCAAGCCAGGGAGCGTCCGAGCTCCATCGCCCCCAGAGCCCAGGAGAACTGAGGGGAACCTGAGGAGCAGGGTCAGCTCAGCCTTTGTGGAGGGGGAGGACATGAAGCAGGGGAGGTTCAGGGCAGCCCCCTGCAGCCAGGGCCCCAGGCAGGTGCATTACCTGCGCTGCTGTGCCGCCTCATGTTCCTGGCCATCACATCCGCCGGCGTCTCCTCTGATATCTGCACGGCCAGCTCTGCAACGAAAACCAAGAGGGCCTGAGACAGCAGAGGATGATGTCAAGGATGACTCAGCATTGAGGATCCCTGTCAGGGAGCACCCTCAGGGAACAGGAGAGGCACAGTCTGATTCTTTCCGTTGCTTCTGCCACTGCCTGGGTAGTCTGAGCTGTGTGTCCTTAAATCCCAGGAGCAGCCTCTCTGCTAATCTGGGAAGCACAACACCCACACGGTTTCCTCTGCTATTTCTGGATATCTCCTTGCCCCCCACACTCAGCTTTTCAAGGTTTTTCTACAACAAACTCTGTGATAACTTGCTCTGGAGCTCAGACACTTTAGGCTGCTCTCATAAGGAGGAAGCAGGAGGCACTGGTGCTGTGGAACAGCCCTTCCCTCCTTTTTGCAGGAATACTCATGGTGTAGAGGAGGTCTGTGCTCTGAGGACACACTGTCACTGGAGTCTGAGGGTGGCATTAGCCAGGCAGCACATGGGAGAGAGCCAGCTGAGTAACTGGACATCCTCTGGCACAAGCAGCTCGTCTGGTCCTACCAGTTCAGTTTGACTCACGGTTTTTCTGCCTCCCTTAGATGAGCACAGGCAGCAGCAGCAGCACAAACCCATCTATTGCTCAGCACAAACCTCACGGGCAGGGAAAGACAGGCTCGAGAAAGCCACAGCACAGGGAGGGCGAGCAGCAGAGCTCTCCATAAGGACCTCCACTGAACAAGCCCCTGGGGACAGACAGCTTCCAGCCCCGCTCCAGTGCCACACCTCCATGGGTAACACAACCCTTGCAGCACCCAGGGACCCCCAGGGACCCCCACGTACCGTCCTGGCTGGTGACCATGGACTCCAGCATGGTCTCGTTGCCGCTGTCGGGCGCGTTGCCCCGGCTGGACTTCTCCTCATGGCTCTGGCTGCCCGGGACGGGGATGTGGGGCCGGACCCTGCTCTTGCGGGTGCTGATGCGGATGATGCCTCGGACCAGCCTGCACTCGGCATCCTGCTCATCCAGGTTGTAGTCCTGAGTTATGCTGTTGATGAGGTCCGAGATCTTGTTGGTCTTCTCCAGGAAGACGGTGTCCGAGGTGCACTTGGCCAGCTCGTCGATCTGGTGCACGCTGAACAGCTCCGTGAGCTTCTTGAAGATCAGGACGTCGATCTGCCGGCTGGACATGGAGCCGTTCAGCTCGCTGATGTCCACGTCGGACTCGTGGAAGGAGTAATACTCCTCCGAGCTCCGGTGGCTGCTGGGCAGCGGTGCCTTCTCTATGCTGTTCCTGAAGGGCTTCTCCGGCAGCTCCTTGCAGCAGGGATCAGATTCCAGGTGGTGGTTGGGGCTCCTGTTTGGATAGACAGGGATGCCCTTCAGCTTCACGTCTGGGTAACTGAAACTGCTGCCCATGCTGGACTTTTTGATCTGGTTCCCGTTCTTCTCAGCAGGAGAGGTGTTGGTGGGGCTGTTTGGCAGCCGCCCGTTGTAGTCTCCGTTCTTCCCATCATCTGTGGAGGTCTCAGCAGGCCCTGGATAGGGAATGCAGACACTGCAGTCCTGGAAGCAGCCCCCACACGTCACTATGCAACAGAAAACAGCTTTGTACGTGTTCCAGGCCTGAGACAGCGAGGAGCAGCAAAAGCTCTGGTTTGAGGGAGCCTCTGCTGTCCCAGAGATGAAGGTGATGGTCTCTGCCTCTCGGCCGTTGGAGTCTTTGAGCTCGGCCTTGCGCCCTTTCCTGTCCCTCATCTGCTGGGCTCTGCTGCGGCTGGCCTTGATCTCGGGCGTGGAGCCACTGAACACCTCCAGGCTGACATCCGTGTCCCTGGCTGCCCGCGTCCGCAGGGGCACGGCCTCCTGGCACGGCTGCTCCCGCTGCCCGTGGCCCCTCCGGCCCAGCATGGCTCAGCTCTCGGGCACCTGCAGGACACACAGAGCTCCAATCAGGGCAACCAACTCATCACCAGTCCCACCTCAGCGAGCTGCCCGTCAGCACACAGGGATCTGACAGCCAGAGATTCCCAAAGGCAACGCTTCCATGATTTATGGGAATATTTGGCATCAGGACTCACGCTGTTCTCACTCAGGGCCCGCGTTTCGGGGCTCTCCCACAACCCAACTTTGCTGCTTCCTTTGGGTAGATGCTCAAATCAGAAGAGAGATACTTTAAAAGGGCTATTTTCAGACATCAAAATCCCTGTAACCTTCACAGGAGTTTCCTCCACGCAGCTGGAAGAGGAGCCAGCTCCAGAGCAATAAAGGAGCAGCACAGCTGGAGGTGGAGCCACTGACAGGCTCCAAAGGGAAAGTATCTTTTTTTAAACAACTTCCCTTTGTCTTGCATTCCTTAGGATTAGGCTGGGCCCTGACAGCACTTATCCATTTCAAAACACAGCGTGCCCAGGAGGAGATGACAAGCAATCCAAGCAATCCATCATTATGCAAGCTGCCAATTCCAACTCCACGTTATTTGCTGCTATTTCAATTTAGAGGATTTAGCAACGACAGCATTACCAACACTAATGATTTTTGCCAGTCATGCTAAGGTCGGGTGATGTCAAAGGCTTCCCTATGAAAACCCAACGTCTTCATCTGGATTAAGGAAAAGATCTTGTCAACAAGTCAGTCTCAAATCGCTCCCCATGGGAACAAAACCTTTACAAACCCTGCCACAGAAATCCCACAGCAGCCCCTGCTCAGCTCCTCCAGCCCTGCACACAGGAGGGAACTGTTGTTACAGTGTGCACTGTCACGTTCCATCTGCACAGAGCCAACCTTCACACTTCAGCACGTTCATTCTCCCTGGTTTTAATCTTTTTATTATTAAAGCTCAGCACGGGGCGATGTGAGGAAAGTCAGGTCAGGGCTGTCACTCTCCACTTGTACTGCTCTGCCTTTATCCCAGGCTGTGGTGGGTCCCGAAATTCTCCATGGTTTCCAGGCTTCTTGGCTAGCACTGCTTTCACCTCCAAGAGATCCTTTTAAATACTAATTAGGGTAATTAATAAGCAGTGAGAGCCCAGCCATAGCTTAAGTGTTTTAGGGCTGTCCTTGTTGCATTACTATAGCCTTTCTATAGGGCACCTCAAGCATGAATAAATAAATCTGTCAGACCTTGTTAGAGCATTGCCTCTTTTCCCTGGTTTTTAAACCAATAGTCACATTTTCCCCACAAAGAAACAGGCCCAGACTGAAAGCCAGGCAGTTACAGCACACCACTGCTTTCCAGGAACACTTTGGCTCTGTTACCTTATGAAAATTCATCCCAGGAGCTCCCTTTGCACATCCAAAATAAAAAGCCCCAGATGCTCCAGTTTCAGTGCTGAGCACCTCAGCATCACTGGAGAGTTTTGATTTCTTTCACTTCAGAACAAGTCGGGGTTTTTTCCCCTCAACTTCCTTCAATTTTTGTAAGGCAATTCAAAATTTAAAAACAGACTGAAAAAAACCATTAAACAAAATGGAAACATTTGAGCTGAATTGGGAACTGCTTACTGGGATGTTTCTTTTCATTCCAAGGCCTCACTGAGAGACCCAACCCCTGCATTACACAGCAATACTCCTTTATATAACAACAGATGATATTCTGGAATTTCAGAGCATCTTGGACAGAGAGAGGAGCATTATCTCAGCTCTAAGGAAAAGACCTGCAGGCACAGGTGTCACAGGCACCTCTAGGGTCACCCATTCCCATCACAGCTCACGTTTCTGGGACCTCTGGACCACAGGAAAAAATCCCTCAGGGGCACAGACAGGACACAGCTCCTGGATCCAGCAGCTTCCCCAGCACAGGAACAGACTGGACCAAACCCCTCAGCCATAAATAAATGCTCAGACCCAAATCCACATTCCAGAGTCACTCACACGATAGTTGGGAGCTTCCTCTGCTCTCACGCAGGCACCGTGAGTGACTGGAGAAGATCCCTCTAGAGAGCCTCAGCATCTGCTCCAGGGCAGCCAGGAGGGATCCACAAAGGCTTTGCACACTCAGAGTTAGCCAGGGTCTAAGATCTTCATTGTTCAGAGGGCAGGATTTCCTTGGAAAGTTTTAAAAAAGCTCAGTTAAGCAGTGAATCTCCTGAACATCCATTTGCCTATAACCCCGCTGCCGGTGCTGCTGGCAGAAGGGAACGTCTCCTAAATTCAGGAGACAGGATTTACACACTGATACAGCTTCCCTGAACTCTGTGGAAGCATTCACAGCTGTGAAGTGTCCTAAGGAGCCTTGCCAGGAGCTGGAATTCACCTGTTCAGCTCCTGTTCCCCAAATGCTCTGCTGGCACCAGGCAGGGATGGAGATGCTGACCCAGGGTAAATGTGGATCCAGCCTCCTCCCTGTGCAGCCCTGGGGATCCAGCATCTTCTCTCTCTCAGCTATCTGGGATATAAACAACCTGGCCAAGGAAGTGCCTCTTGCCAAACGCTCCCCTGTGCCCCTGGCCCAAAACACCCACCCCGTTCCAGCTGACAGCCAGGGCTGCACCACTCACAAAGTTCGATGCAAATGAAAGGGAAGGAAAAGGGGAGACCGACCTGGGCACCAGAGCCAGCCTCCCCTGCCTACCTTGGGCCCCCACCACGTCCTCCAGGTGGGGGATTTTTGGGGAGAGGAGAAGCTGGCAGCAGGAACAGCAGGGAACAGACCCACCCCAGCCTGTCCTGTTCTGCACAGGCTCCCCCCGCGCCCCACACTCCGTTTTCCAGCCCCGGGAATCAGGGCCGAGCCCAGCAGGGACCAGCGAGACCCGAAGCCCCCGGGAAAGCTCCGAACGCCACCAGCCTTCCCCAGGGCCAGGGCGGGGAAGGTCCCGGAGCAGCGGGGAGGGACAGCGCGGGGGACACGGAGGGCAGCGGGGGCAGTGCGGGCTGCGCCCCGCCGGGCCCGGGGCACACGGGGAGGGAGAAGGCGCCGTGGAGGGGGCAGCCCCGGGGCCGAGGGGGGGACGGACGTGCCCTCCCTCCCTCCCCGCCGGCCGCGGCCTGGGGCTGTCCCCGGGCCGGGCCGGGCCGGGCCGGGCGGGGAAGCGCCGGGAGGCGAGCCGAGCCGAGCCGGGCCC
>VZUI01052993.1:0-29570 GCA_013401135.1 Cettia cetti
TTCCCAAATCTTTGCCTGAAAGCCCTTAATTGCAAAATTATAATAATTTGGAGGGAAAGGGGGTTACATTCTCTATTCCAGGGAAAACTCCAGTTTTCCTTGGCAGATACCTGTCTCTAAACCAAGACACAAGCAAAGCAGGAAGTTTAGATTTAAGGCTGAAACTCCAAAACCAGTTTGTCCTGTATTCCTCAAAGGAAAGACATATTTTATTCTAACATAAAATCTAAATTAAGTAATAATATAACACATAAACATTACCAAAACAGTTTGGAATCATATTAACCAGCTAGGCATTTTGTCAGTCACAACATAAGGACTGAAGGTCAAGGTGTGTTAGCTGAATGTGCATAGAGCATAATTGTTCAGTTTAAAATGTCCTCAGCATTTCAAAGACATCCACTTTGATGTGCAGCCTTGGAGAATGGCTGCATTTGTTGCTGTCATGCACTCCTTGCTTGCAAGGGAGTGGTGTTCACATGGCAGCAATAGTCTTGGGAGGGAGTCAGTGAAAATTTGTGCAGCCCTTGCTGATACGGGACATAGATGAATATGATGAGTTGGCAACATTATTTGAATTGAAGGTTGTTGAGGCTTCTGGTACAGAGACATTAGAAGATCAGTTGTGACTTTTAGATTCGTACAATATTCTCAGTTCAAGGCCACAGAGACCACTTGAGGTTTCCATTATGATGCTTTGATGTGGTGATTAGTCTAAAAATCATTCCACTTCAAACCTGGACCATTAGAAGAATCATTATACATTATAGGATATTACACTAGGTTCTGAAAATGTGAATATAGTACTGTATACGCAGCAAAATAAAATTAACAGCAAATTAGAAACTCTAAGCAGGAGTTCTGAATAGCATTATAGGGAAAGAGAGAAAACCAAGAGTAGAATGATACTACATTGCCTAGTGCAATAAACAAGAAATCTTAGACAGTAAAAGAAAGAATCAGAGGAAGGTAACATTCCTTGAATGAGGTGACTGAAGTAATGGGTGGTCATGGAATAAGACAGAAAAAGCAGCAGTAATATTGTAAGACTAGTAATGCAAATCAAAACTTTGAAACAATAAATCACAGCATTAAAAAGTGTCTCAAAAATACTTTGACCTGAACTCCATGCCTGAAAACAAGATCACCCCAAACCTGGCCTGTTCATCCACTAAACCCTTTAAGATTATCTGTATGAAAAGAAAATCAGAAAATTTAGAAAAGGTCATTCTTTTGCATAGAAAAGAATGAGTAGTTTAACTGTTGAAATACATTTTGAACAAAAGATTAGTTTATTTAAAATATGTTCCATGTGCACATCAACATGACTTTGAAGTACCTTGGGGTGGGAATAGAGCTTGTATATCTGACATTTTCAGATTTAAGAAAAATTATTTTTTGTTGACATTTTTCTATCTTGCCTGGGACCTTTTAAATTTTCTTTGGTATGACTCTTCATGAAAATTTTGAAATTGCACATGAAATTGTACACACTTTACTATCTAACCATATATCTGTTCCAACCACTCTAAATATTGGACTGACACAAGCCTCCTTTTGGAAGCAAGTATTGTATTTAATATATCTCATCCTGCTTTGTGTAATTTTCCATGTTTTGAAAAAGAAGTTATTTGTTAGGTGACAAATTTATGGCTGGCAAATACATATTTGTTAAAAAATCCAAGAAACATCTTTAAATTTCAGTAGGGAGACAACAAAACTGTAAGTGAACAGTGCACAAGTGAAAGCTGACAATATGTGTTGCCAATGCTCTTTTGAATTGCTCATACACATCACCTCTTTCAAAGTTAATTGTAACCAACAGAGGAAATAATTGACATGATTTTGGAGAAGTTAATAAAAGATGTTGTTTAATGTGCACCATCCACTAAGAAAATGAAGAAATTGATAGAGTACCTAGACTATAACATGAAATGGAAAATAATGAGGGTGTCATTGTCTTGAAAAAAATGGATACATGAACCATATATATCTTGAATCTGCTCCTAAAAAAATGGATGATTCAGGGAAAAAAAAAAAAAAAAAGACTGCAAAGATGAGTGCTACAAACCTCTATTAAAAAATGCTGAAAAGTGAGCTTACACTGAAGAAATGAACAAAAGAATTCATGACAGAAATTATTAAGGCAATGAATTGTGCTGAGACTGCAAATGAGAAAACTCTGCTCATCCTCTTACAACCATGTAAAAAGAACAACAAAAGACCAATTGAAAGCAAAGCCATACCAACTCAAGACAAGTCCCTGATGCTGCTGTCTTTGTCCCAAAAGGTGGGACACAGAAAACTTTCCCAGCTCTCAGTGTATCTCAGACAGGTCCCACCCAAACAGTGTAAGAGTGCTATTTCAACTCTTTGCCCCCAATTTTCCAGAAGAAAACCCCATTATGTTGGTCAAAATCCATCCATCTTGCCCAGGGACCTCACTGCCAAAACAGTTTATGGTTGATGAGCAACTGCCCTGCTATCTGCTAGTAAGTAGTACTAGTCATAGAAACCATGAGAATGTAAAATATTGATATTAAAATAGCAATGCAATATGATACAAAGTGATGAAGAAAACTGCATATAGATAACAACATTCACATTATTGTTATTTTAGGAAGGAGATACATCTCACTTGTATTATTGTATGATTTTACTAAGTATTATAATAGTATAATAATATAATGATACAATAATACAATAATATAATAATATTGTTATATTACTTTATTTTGCTCTATTGATATATTATTATACTATTATCCTATTATATTATTATATTATACTATTATCCTATTATATTATTATATTATTATTATATTATATTATTGTATTATATTATTACATTATTAACATTATTACATCAGTTCCACATCATTATAAGAAATGGAAATATAAGAAAAAGATTAATCTACTTAATGTATCATGATAAACTTTGAACAAATTCAGATTAATAAAATGATAACTCCAGTTTTAGGTGGTTTGCACTTCAGAGACCTGTTTTTCCCACTAAATTGTTGCTCGATTTTTTTTTTACATTTTAATAGCGTTTGTTTTTCACCTGTCTAGTGACTAATGTGGAAATGTTTGCTTAACAATCAGTGCTGCAGATGGTGCCCTGCCTGGAGCTGGTACCATGTATGGAAATCTCATTACAACTGAAGAAACCAAACTCTTGATTTATATTATGCCATTATGAAAAAAAAATTAAGTTTTGTGTGATGTTAAACTGCTGGCATGGTGGCAAAATCGTAAAGGCGAGGAAATGCGCTAAGGCTTTCACAAACTGCTTTAGTCTTCACCCCAAAGCTGGCAGAGGATACTCATACTGTGTCCTCTCAGAGAAGGAGTTCATTTATCACGAGGCATGCTGCATTAGCCAAAAAGCCTAAACAGCAAGTTGTTTTAACAAATATCTTTCCTTTGTTGTTGTCACTGCTTTGTGACACTGAAAAGAAGAATGAGATGAATTATTCAGTCTTGTGCAACAGCACTGCAAATTTCTCTCCTTGGCTTTGTGGAACACAACTGCCTTTAAGCACAGGAGACAAGATTTTCTGCAGCTCACACGGGATAAATGTGCTTTCCTGGCACCCAATTCTGCTCATGTTTTCCACATGAAGCGAGAATGCACAGAGGAATCACTCTGCTGATCTGCACATTTGGAGGCTGAGGAAAGCTCAAAACACCCATGGAATTTCTTGCTTGCTCTCACAAATAGCCACAACTGTAGCAACAAAAGGTCCTGGGCTTGTCTGAAAAAGTTTAAAATGACAGGCCTAGTACTTTTAATTGGCACATACGCTTCAACAAGCTTATATAAAAGGATTTTTCACAAAAAGGAAATGGTTTTATCTCCTAAATTTTTGCATGTTATATAATACTTCACATTGCTTGAAGTAGGTTTCATTAGTGAAACGTGTTATTTCCCCATATTTCCATTGGGAAGTTTCAGTACGGTCTTGCAAGTAGCCTAATACTTATAATAAGCTTCTGGTTCACAGTTCTAGTACATAGATTTAGTAATTAAGTTACATCCCAAAATGCACTGTATCACTAATTTAGGGTATTTCTGGCTTTAGGGGCCCATGTGCTAATTGTAGAAACAAATTTATTCACAGTAAATTAAGACAAACAGGAAGGCCTTCAGCTGAAATACTGTGGAGAATATTTGCTAAAGCTGAAATGGATTAAAAAGCTTCAGTAAGACTTAGTACTATCAGCCTAAATGAAACATATTTCAGAATTTAAATATAACTAGATAATTCAGTTTTTTAAGGTACCTAGGGAGCATTAACTGAGAGGCATGCATGCTAAATCTTGAAGAAATGCTAGTGCTTTAAGTGCTTTAAGCTCTGCTAACATAACTGGCAGAGTGTACTCCTACTTACAGGAGAACACAATTCTATTAAAATGTTTAAGTACATATTTTGATAACATGTGAGAAAGCACACATGCTTGTGCTTCAATTTGTACAGATGCACCCTGAGATTTAATTTTGGTATTTTGGATTATTGCTGTATTTTGATTCATTGTTACACAGCAGTAATTAAAAGAGGTGTTGCTTGTAATAGAAAATTCTCCACTTAGATACTGCTGTGTTCTTCCATTACAAAATACTGATATTAGATGATCACATAATAAGAAAAGTATTAATACCTGCTGTCTCATCCATTGACAAAAAGCAGATGTAGAGACTTAAGCATTCTGGTGATAATCTGGTAACTATTGTTAGTATAGCATTGATTGAACAAATAATGCTTTTTGTTGGATCAAAAGCATTTCTGAATGTAATGAAATCAGTCTCCTACTTTGAGTTTCATTTTTTCTTTGGTAAATGCTTGTAATGGTCATGCCATGACATGCCATACAAGCTTTTTTTTCTGTGGTAACAGGACTGCTTTGTGAATCAGTTACAAACCTGACATACATACTTCCATTATTTAGTCACAAGAAGGACACACATGTCTTCTTTTCCTTTCAGCCAAATAATAAATCCCTGTCTTATCAGTCCATGAAACAAAGAGGCTTTACTGTCTTCTGGGTATATACCAACCCAGCTTCATGATGCAGACCAGCAGTGGGGCACACATGGGCTGGTGAGGTGGCTGCTCTGGATCCTGGAAACACAAGGAGGGCTTGCACTCCCCAGTTGCACCATCTCCTCCCTGGGAAATGCAGTGCAGTGCTGTGTGGTTACAATTCAGATTGATGAAAAAAGAGAAGACTTCTCTCCCTTTGGATTCACTTTGTTTTTCAGCACCACTATCAGTTCCTCAGACAAGTGAAACTGGACAAACTAAAGGAAAAAATAAAAATATTGCATGGCTGTGTCTTTGCACTAAATTCTAAGAATAGATTATTTAACTTTTCTTTTTGGACAGTTAAGGCCATCAGTGTGTTCCTGAGGATAGCCAGCTGCCTACAAGAAACATTTCCTCTGCATTTTTTACATTATGGTTCCCTTGCTAGTTTTAATCAGATTCTTCCGAACACCCAGTTTTCTGATTCTGAAAGAAGTCTCAACTTTGAACTCTGACAACCCTTTCCAGAGATACAGCTTCACTGAGAAATCTGAAATATTTCTGCTGTAGCAAAACTTGCAGGAATAAAGCCCAAAGGAGATGCTACTACAGAAGACATAGCTCAGATTTAGGCAATGGAGTTTTGGTTATTTCCAAAACAACTAGTCCCCAGGCTCCTGCGTAATTCAAGAGTCTACTCAGGATATTGTATGTATTGTACGGTGGTATCTAAGTTCCCATTTCTTACCCTCATGACATGGTTGCATTTCCATGATCTCTAGAAGTAAGTCAGTGTAGTTGGCTTGACCTCAGTACAGCATTTAGAAGAACCAATCCAGATTTTGTTAATTCTGAAATATTTCCTTTAACAAAATGAATGCAATTAAAAAGACATCTATTAAATGGCCATCCAGTTTTGGATGCTACAGAATGTGATCACTCTTTGGAGTTTTATTCAGTTACTTTACTTTTCAGAGATTTATTTTAGGCCTTCCTGATTAGTTGAAATAGCAATTTGCACATTGTATAATCTGTTTATAGACTTCAGCCACTAGAAGGTTGTTAGGGATATGAATTTTTTGCCTTCAGGCATGTCTGTCAGAGACTGATCTGAAATGAAAAAATAATTACATACTATTTCAGATTCTGTTTTGATATTTTTGAAACCAATACAACTGAAACAGGTTTTTTTTTTCTCTAGGGGAGAATAAAAACAGCAAAATCATTTTGTTCCAGTGGAAGGAGTAGGTTCATTTATATTTATGCTAAAAACCTGTAATCAGGATTGGATGTGCTCTCTGTGAAGAACGTGGGACATCACTTCTGAGTGAGACAGAATGGGTTTGATTTGCCATCTTTCCCTTTTCAAAGCCTAAGTGAAATATCCACAGTGCTTCAGGAGAGGATTACTTCACCTAATCACTTGTCCCCATGCACAGTTGAGCAGATGTGTGTTGTAGCAACATCTGAGAAACAAGCAGGCTGAAGGTAACGCCTGAGCTCTGGTTGTCTACTCTTCCCCTCCTGAGGAGCATCTCTGCCACTGCTGCATTGAAGGGAGTTCTTCAGCTCTGGCAGTACAGGAGCAGCATCTCCTTCACAAGCTGTGGTGGTGAGCTGTCTTTTTCCACAATTTCCTGTATTTAGAACACCCATTCATTAAAAAATGCAGAGGAGAGGAGAAAATGAAAGCAGTGTTTGTCATTAATTTTAGTACTCTCTACCTACTTTGCCTGATTCCAGGTTTAGCAGTGGTAATAGGGCTGGTAAAATAAAGAATAATTACAATCCAGTTCTAAAACTGTAAGGAATGATAGATTAACAGCAATCTCCTGCATCGCAACAAGAGCAAACAGATCTCTGCATCTGCAGGGGAATGACCCATGCAGCTCCTGTGCAGGCTGGGAAGCAGCTAGGGAGGAGAGGACATGGGAATCTGGCAGGAGCCTGGTGAGCAGGAATCAGCAACACGTTCTGGTAGCAATGAGACAGAGCCTCATCAGGGCAGTGCTGCCACATGTATGGCCAGCTCAAATTACAGATAAGAAAAAAATGTCCTCACAAAGAGAGTGGTTAATTCCAGGAGGAGGTTCTTCAGAGAATATGTGGAACATGCATCCTTAGAAATATTCAGAACTCAGCTGGCCAAGGCCATGTGCAGGACTTTCTTTGAGCAGGACCTTGGAACCAAGGACTCTTACTATGTAAGTTTTTCTGTGTTTCTGTGCCAAAGAAGACAAGCATAGACTACACCTTCCTGCTCCTGAAGTTAAAGCTGATCTTGGTCACTTCTCCATTTCACAGATCATAAAAATTTCTAAAAATGAAGCAAATATTGAAAGAGGGGATGGGGGGATGATGGAAGAAGGGAATTGGATCCTTTCTGGACGTATTCACAAGCAGCAATAGTCTCTTCGGATTATAAAAACTGCAGCCTGAAGAATTATTATGTCAACCAAACTGTTGGTAGAAACTGACCTGGAATCTACCAGTTTGACATAATTTTATTGTTTACATGAACTGAGCTGTATGATGAGCTATTTTTAGCTGGTGATAATGAACTTCAACAGCTTACAGGACAAATGGCAAAGATGGGTACAACTGTGCAGAGGTAAGAGTGAAAATCAGAAGGCTCCTCACAGACCTACTGCATACTAAATATTTTCCACTAATGCTTTGAAAAACTTCAGATGGAAGTTACAGTACAAATATAATAGAAAATTATTCATACTATTGTGTGCTCCTGACAATAAAAGATGAGGAACAGAACCCTGATGTGCCATAAAATTTATATTAAGCAGAATTACCTATGAACAGAATCTTTTAAGAAAGCTGATCCTTAATGAGACTCTATCCTTCATGCTATACCACATGATTAGGAACCACAGGAAAATAATCTTCCACCTGGCATATAAATGTACAGGATATTACAAATGGGTATATTAAACAACAAGAACGGAGAGCAGACAAAGGCATAAGAAGACTTTTTTTTAAAAAAATGTGGCTGTACGAGTAGATTGTGGTTAGATACTATTATCAGCTTCCAGAAACTGTTGAGTTTTTCCAGCATCAGTCAGTCTATAAATAGATATGACTTTCATTTTATTGAAAAGCATAATATGCTTTTAGTCTCTTACACTCTGAAGGCCACAGGACCCCCTCCCACGGTCTCCCATGGCCATGGGCTACCACTTAGTGCCTTTTACTGGAGCATGTGGATTTTCAAGTTCATGAGGCACTGGGACAGCAGAGACTAGACAAACATGCAATGTGAAGATCTTGTCTGTGGTAATTACATATGAATTTTAGGATTTCAGTGTTTGCTCTGGGGTGAAGTTTTAAGATATTTTACGACACCATATTTCTGTATTTGAACTGTTTCTTTTTCTGTGCTGCCCACCTAACCTGTGCAATTTCCAGTTTGAATAGCTGTTTCCTGCACTAATTCTAAATAAAGAGAAACCCATCTCAGGCAAGATCAAAGCTAGTCAGGTGCTACTTTATATCACTGCACAAATTTCTCTGACATGGGATAGAGATGTACAAAAGATGGGAAAAATGTGATGTTACAAAAGTTAAGGTATCACTGCAATAATATCTTACATTTTAAGTAAGTTGCAGAAAAGAAGAAACAATTTGTCTTATACAACTATTTCAAACTGAAAAATTTCATAAGTCAATCACTGGGTTTAAAATCACTGGGTAGTCATATATTAAAACTGACTGGCAACTGAGTGAAGAGGAATAAAAATGAACAAAAAGAAAATAATTTATAATCAAAAGGTTTTTTGACTATGTCTGCATTTCATTTTAATGTTTTTTGGGGGTTTTTTGTTTGCTTTTTGAAGCTTTTAAACAAATCAAGAATTGTGTTGGCCAACACCCAAGATTTTTTCTTATTCACAAAAAGACTTTTTTTGGTGACTTAACAAAATGTATTTGAGTGAATTCCAACTACAGTTTATAAAGGTTAGTTACAGGATAGAAGCAATGCTAGTCGCTAGGCCTGGGTACAAAATTGCAGCCATAATAAGGAATTATAGGAGACTAAATAATCCACAGAGTGAGAATGTTTTATTTATTATTAAAAAATCTTCTTAAGAAGTTATGTGTGCTTCCAGAAAAATTCCTAACTAAATAAAAATGGTAGACTCAACATGTTATTTTCATAATTTTTTGCCCCTTCATGCCAACCTATCTTCTCTTAAATTAGAAATGAAATTTATATGCAAAATCATGTACTAGATCAGCTGTAATGAGTTGCAAAGATATTATTAACCATGCCATCGTTTTCTTGCTATTTTTTTCAGGTACATTCCTGTTACACATTAACCACTGAGTTCTGCTTTTCCAGTGTTTTCTTCTTTCAATGTCCTGTTTCTGTCCTGTATCTGTCCTATTTCTGAAATTGAATGTGGTAAAGACAAAAAGCCCATTGATGCTGAGAAGACTTGAGTGTGTTGTTCCATCGAGTATGAGAAATATTTCATGCTCTGCTAGACCAGATTATATCTGGTACGTGCCTGGCTACTAAGAAGAAAAGGAGGAGAGAGAGCTCCTGGCCTTTCCTGGGTCAGTTTCAAAGGACTTAGATGCTGTAAAAATGAGCTCATTTTATGAGGTCACCTACATGTTTCTTGCTTCTGTCCCAGCAATAGTCAGCAGCAGAAAGAGAGCCCTGAGCTTGGAAAGAAGATGGGGTTTGCCACTAGCTCTGCAGTGACTAGGAAAAACAGGTGGTAAAAAAGGAGACGATGCAGCCTTTTACAATGCCAGGTTCACCCTCAGCGAGTCACTGAATGCTGGATACAGTCTAGTCTATTTGCCATGGCTCTCACCTGAATGATGTTCTTGATACTTATTTTGAGTCTGCATCATTTCTGTGGATGGTTTTAGAAGGTTCTGTTTTGATTTGTGCTGCAGAATTTGAGCCACAAATCTTCAGCTACAGAATTACCATTGCTGGGTTTGGATAAAAACGATATACATTCTGGTGCCTGGAGGAATATGTTTTCCTCTCTTTCGAGAGGAGAAGTATTTGATACCTGACATCATTTCTGCTGAAATTTATTTACTGTGATTTTCTCAGTAATTGATTTCTATGCCATGGGCTTTTTCTTTTTCCTTTTTTTTTTTTTCCTGTTGTTTTTGTTGCTGTTTTGATTTGCTGCTCTCTCAGTTCTTCAAATCATGTTTACCAAGATATGAAAGGGTAAAACTTTAAAGGAGGGAAAGCAGTGGTGGCCACTCAAATCTTTTTAACTTCAATTGTCCAGGGTAGTAGAGTAGTACTTGTGATTGGCGGGAAATCTAGACATGCTTTTTGATCTCTCTTTAGATAGAAAAGAGATTTACAAGATTTGCATTGGATTTGCATTTTCATATAATGATTTTTAAACTGAAAATATATTTTTGTTAAATTAGGAAGGAGATTATTTAAGTGTATGCAGACATTTCACCCTCATGTTCTTGTTTGTGATTTGAAAAATTTCTCTATAGTTCAGATACTGACAGAGTTAACTGTGTATGGCTGATGACTGGGTCAGTTTTTAGTGATGGTTTTTAATTCAGAGAGACATTATATATTCCATGTAACTTGTACATAACTTACTCTAAAATGTAAGATAATAATCATGCCGAACATAAGATGGAAAGGATCTTGACTTTGTATGCTTTGCATCTGTTTGTGACTGTTCCTGCTATTTCCTCTCAAAATAGCAGGACTGCAAGCAAGGAAGTGGGAAGTTGAAAGTAGGCTACTTTCTGCTTTCTGGATTCTTAACCATTCAATCTTTTCAGTGTGCTTTTATTGCCTTTCAGAACACAGAATATCCTTTAGGTCTTTTGGCATAGTTGGAGAAATAATTAAAATGATGATAAAGAGATGATACCTACTGAATGGACTAAATCTATATGTCATCTCCTGCTTGGGTATACACCAGAATGGCATCCAGGGTGGAAAATGCAAATATACACCAAAGGAGAAATTATGAAAACATGTGACTTAAGAGTGTGGAGGAGAAGAGCTTAACTGAAGATGGAAACCTGAGGGTATGTCTGACACACCATGAAGAATGGTGTGCATCAACAGGGCAACTGGGAGAGCAAGTCCTGAAGTGAAAGGGGCAGGAGGACCCAAGCACAGTTGTCTTCTTCAGTACATCGCTCAGGTGGGACCCTGAAGTGAATCAATCAGAACAGCCTGGTTAGAAGGGACCTGTAAAAAAAGCAAAAACTTAGGAAAATATACAAAAGTACAAAAGTACTCCTTTGCAGCTACACCATGTGGGCAGCTAAAGATGTAGGAGTAAACTGTAGGGTTAGGTTATACGCCAATTTACATGCTAGGTGCATCCAATTAGACTTTGTTCTGGCTCTACATTCTAACAATTTCCTGCAGTGCACAACAGCCCTGATTCCACAACAGATGGGTAATCCTGGTATAATGAAATCTGCATACAGATTCTGAAATAAAAGCTGGTATAAAGCTGAAATGGCCACTAAGGATTAAAATTGCTGTCTGTGAAGGGTCTCATCATGTAACAGCAAAGTGTCAATAATAATTTCTTTCTCTGAAGCCCTGCTGTGACCTCACCTGCAACAGTCGTGTGCAGTTCAAAGCACTCCAAAACAGAAAGAAACTGTCAGGAGTGTAGAAAAGAGCAACTGGAAGTGTTCTGAAGAAAGACAGATGGATTAAAAGAGGTGATGTGAAAAGAAAGAAATTATAAGATGCTGCCTATATGAGAATGAGGTTTAAAGAGGGAAAAGATGGATCACCACTAGAAGCAGCATGTTACATTGCTTTTAGATTGGGAGTTTCATGTAGAATGTCAAGAAAAAAATCCTTGGCATTATTTCTCAGGGCACCCTACGGCAGCATTTCCACTCAGTTCCAGCCCATTCCAAAAATTGCACTAATAAATGTTGCAGTGTTTTGCATTCGTTTTGCATTATAAGGACCAGGAAAATGTTTCCACAACAGAAGACATACTGCTCTGGGCCCCTTCCCATCCTAATTTCCATATAAAAAATTAAAAGATAAATGCTAACACTACATCCTCTCTGGACACAGTCAGCCAAATTTTGCTCTCACAAATACGAGGTCAGTGAAGTCATGCAGACAGCCAAAAGCTGATTTAACCCATAGTGTGATAAGCAAGTAAAACAATAGTGGTTGGGCATTTATATCCTTTAATGAGGATATATTTAATACTCCATAAGCATTTCTGGTCACCTCGGGATAGTGAGGTCATTGCAGAAAGGAAGTGCAGCAGGGGGCAATCAGTACTGTATAATGTAGAGACTTAAGTGTTTCATATTTTTTCTGAACATTTGCGAATGTAGGACTGTGTTAAATGGAAAAAAGAGAATTGGAGGGGCCTTGAGGTACACAAAGACTGCCACTTATTTAAATTCCAGTCAGAGATAAGAGCACAGGTTTGGCACTAACAGAAGGTGAATAAAAGTTTAATACAATTAATTCACTATGATTTTTTTAAAGTGTGGTTATTAAATATGGCTGTAGTCAGTTTGAATTAGGTTACTGATGATTGGAAATGGGATATTAAAAGCTACTCACATCAGTGCTTTCCAAACAACTTTGTTCCACCCATAGTGCAATAGCATTTTGTTATGGGTTCTATGTGCCTCTTTCAATTCAAATTTGAGAATCTCTGGGGACTACAAGGGCTGAAATCCAGTTTAAATTGCCGTCCTTTGGAACACACTCTTAATTCTCAGGGAAAAAATGAAATGTTTTTGGTTTTGTTGCAGCTGCCTCCCACTCTCACCCGCCCTCTTGGGCGCAGAAATCCATAAACACAGTAGATTTATCACAGGCACATTCTCATGTTCTCTTCCTCTGGTGGAGGACAGAAAAAAATAGGCTGAAACAGCATCCTGAAGTCTACAGCCATGCATTGCCTGTGTGCATTTGTATTAAATCCTAGAGCAGATTTTAAACTTCTTGCTAATTACAGACCAGTTATATAGAAAGAGCTTAATTATTTATCATTTTAAAATATAAAAAGGTAAAGGTTTAACATTAAATCACTCTTTCCGTTTGCTTTCAATTCTTTGCTTTGCTGGAGGACCACTTTGTGGTCCCTGTTTTCTTTTGTTCTGGCAGATATTCTGATTCTTTTCAGGGTGATATTGATTTCAGTGCAGAAGTTTCATTTCCATTCCTTTAAATGCATTGTGTTCTTTAAAAGTTCAGTATCAACAACTGCTGATTCTTTGCAGGTTGGTGTCTGGAGAGGATGAAAAACTTCTTGCTACCCTGTAGAGAGACAGTCTCACACCAGCATTTGTGCCCTTGCAAATTAGGTGCTCAAATATTAGAGATTTTAGAGTCTTGTTAGGAAAATTAAGTGCAAGTATTTTTAACCTTTGGTTTACCATGTCAATAATATGATGTATGCTATAGTAGCTACCTATTAATACATTATCTCTAAATACAAATAACCCAAGACTTTTGCTTCAAAGGGATCAAAGTGATCTTGTGACTGACACTAACCATACTTTATAATAGAATAGTGAGAGAAGTAAAAGTAGCAGAAAGCAGATAAGCACATATAAAACCCTCCTGTCAGTCATCCAAAGCAAACTATTCACTTAGAAACTGAAAGGGAATAAAATATTTACCATTTCAGGAAATGGAAAAAAAGAGAAGAGTGACAGAGAGAGAAAAATGAAGATTAGCACTATGTTTCACAGGAACATGCCTTCTGATACTGAGGTCACAAGGCTCAGATGTGATTCAGAACACTTGATTGAAAATTGGATTATTTGGGGATTCAACCATTGAGGTGATTTGTTTTGTATAAGATGAATATTTAGCCCAAGAAAAAGAAATGTAAGATCTCATATTAACACTCCAAGCCAAAAATTTTATTAGAGCTATGACAAACCTAACATTTTTTCAGATTGTCATCTTTATATCTGTAAGTCCACGGTTTCAAAAAATAAAAAATGACATTGTGTCAGTTTTGTGTTAAACACTGGGACTAAAATGAATTATGTTCCATGAGAGGAGACATTTTAAAGAAATATGTTTTATGATGACTGTAAGATTATACATATATATCACAAGATGGTATCCTTTTCACTATGCTATGGCTAATATTATTCAAAATAATGAAAATTTATTTCTTACAGTAAAGCATCCAACAGATATATTTTTTTTTAATATCACGTTGTTTTAATTGCTGTGTTTACTCATTTGAATGCAATAATGCATAAAATCAGACCTCTTCTTTTTTGACTATGTCTACGTTCCCCACCTAGATTAATGAGAAATATTTTTTTCTTAAACATGAGGGGTTTGTCAGTATCTTGTCTTACAGGTACCTTGCATGACATTGTATGTTTTATATATTGCATCAATTAGGTAGTTTCCAGATTAAAAAGTACTGATAAAAAGCCATACATATAGCTAATTGCTCTTCTGAGGCAAATTAAATACACAAAAATAGAGCTGCATGGGCTGAGACGAGGCAGCTGTCCCTAGTGAGCTGTGTTAAATTTTGGGGGATTGCAATGAAGAAGGAAAAATGTCAAGGGATAAAAAGATATAAATAAAAAAAATTCATCTCCCATCAGAGAAAATTATAAAACAGCTATACTGTTTTTAGTTATGCAAATTCCCGTCTAGCAGTTGCTTTAATGCTCTGATTTTTGTGTTAATAAACATGAGCTTTTTTCATATAAAATAGATTTTCTCATTTGAAGAAGGTACTTGGATTAAATAGTTGAAAGCAAGGAAGATACTGGAGAATATTCAATCATCCTTTGATTCATAGAGTAGTTATTCTTATCAGTCTGAAAAGGCTTCAAATTATTAATTCTATTTTTGTTGTGCTATATAAAGTCTACATTTGATTATTAATACTTGATGAGTGTTTTATTTAATTAAAAATCCTGGTTGTTGAACAGAACAATGAAACATGCATAATTTCCCTTTGTCTTTTGTTTTTCCTCACTCAAAGGTGTTCATACTTTGTAATTTAGGAGAGGTAAAATGGTCAATTAATGTGCCAATGCCAAAAATCCAATGAACTTCTAGTTTTATATTCCATTTGAACGCATAAGCAATCTTTCATCAGTTTCATCAGATACAACTATCCTCCTGATACGGCCGGATTCAGTGCTGAACACGATGACAGCTTGAATCAGCTTAAATACCCTAATTCCAGAACTGGAGAAACTGATGTTTATATGTCTGCTTCTTCAATCAGTGAAGTCCAGGTTGGCCTCTACCCCAGAAAGGTTCTGGGATCAGTCTCTGCCATCATGACACTGTATTTGTACCTTTGTGATTCCCCCACGATAAATTCATCCTTAGACACTCAAAAGCTGATGGCAGGGCATATTTTGGCATATAGGTAAGCACTGGGTTTGATAGCAAATTACCCTGTCAGCTCTTGTGACAGCCCTGTGGCAGAAGACCTGGAAGGTTGTCCCTTCCTGCCCTGCCACACAGCAGTGTCCTCAGTGTGGTGACATCCAGTGAAAGGATGGAGGTGAGAGCAGGCTGTGACTGATGCTACAGGAGCCTCTCAACTTATATTGTCTTCCCCTTCCCCAAAACCCACCTCATTTAGAAGTCTCCTGCAGAGAATACTGGATGTGGTGAGAATGATTTCTTTGACCCCTATCCCTACACAGCTTCCTAGAAACTGTCTTTATTCAGGGCTCTGGATTGAAGTTATTCTTTTTGATGTTACAATCTTCTTACAGGGTCCATGCATGAGGCATTCCTGGTATTCATCTTTAGTTGAAAGTGTTCAATACAAGTAAGAACCTTTTAGATTTGCAATAAAGATCCTGAAACACATAATTGTTACTCTGGGAGACAAAACTGCTTGTGTTCATGAGTATGATCAGTAATCACAACCTTGATGGAAAGCAATACTGACAAGCAAAATATATTAGAGACATGAAACGAATGGAATAGATAAGACCTAAATTTTATGTGTCCAGTATCAAATCTGCAGCAGTGACTTGAGCATAAATGTGAATGATTCAAGTTCCCTATCCCAATGGTTTCCTAGAAGCCAACTTGATAGTAACCTGGGCTTATTTTCACAGTGTGAAAATCAAAAGGCATGTGACATGATGAGAAACTATGTCATCTGGGAGATTGACTAAGAATTAAATGCCTGATGAGTGGTGCTGAAGAGCTAGCTAGGGAAGCAGAGGAAAAACTGAATGTAGTTTTCACTAGATATTCACTAGAGTCAATAATGCCTTTTGAGAAGGGTTCGTAGTCTTTTTAATCAAGTCATTTTGCTTCTGGAAATAATTCCACAGGTCATGTTAGTGAAGTGCAGGACATGACATGGAAGTGCAGGAAAATGGACCGAAACATGCCCAATTAATCCTCATTGAAATCTTGAAATCAGAGAACAAAGTCTAACAAAAGCTCTGGAAAAGAGACACAATCAAATAAATCTCAATTGAAAAAAATCAGAAAATTTAGAAAGGGAGTGACTGCAACAAAATGGACTGAGATGAAATGAGGGGCAAGACAAACAAACTATTGTACCAAAATTATCCTAATTAAAATCCTAACATCAGGGAAGAAAGGTAAACAAAGAGAGATGAGAAGAAACTGAAGAAACCAAATGTTTAAAAAAAGGAATGTTAAAAAAAAAAGAATTAGCTCCTGTGAGCTAATGAGTATTAGTAATACACCAGATTAGGACCTGGAAATGAACTACAGAATTAATGGCAACTTGGCTTTGTGGTGCCCAGACAAAACCTAGAGCTAGTCAAGAGTCAGCTTTGGACTTCTAATCAGTGTGAAGCAAACTCAGTTTTTGCTCTCTAGTTACTAGGGCAGCATTTACTTTTTTGGGCGTGTTTTACCCCCTCAACAATAGAAATCTGGAAGATGGCTATCTATAGTCAGAAGTTTCCTCTTCATTGCCTGTGGGGTGAAGCTCAGTTTGGGAGTGAGTAACTTTATTCTTTAAATGAGGGAGACAGAGCTGCCTGTTGAAAGCAAGGACTGCATTGGCTGGACCCAGCAACCCCACCTTGGCATTCATGGGAGGGGCTGCAGGCTGAGCAGGCTGGAACGCTGCATCAGTTTTTTATTAAATGTATTTTTCAACTAACTAAAGAAATAAGTGTTTTCAGAAGATAGAATGTCTGACTACAACTGGCATAAAGTTTTCTCTCATGGAATAGAAATTGTTTAGAAAGGAACAAAGAAAAAAGTTAAAAAGTATAATCTTTTTCATTTAGAAAAGCATCACAATTGCAGACACACACACAATGCAATAACACATTTTATGTTTGATACTCACTGTCTCAAAACAGTTTAAACAGCCAAAGGAAATGAGAGAACCAGAAAGATTTACAGTATGTGTTGATATCATTGCTGCAGGCAAAGAAATATAGCAAATTGGGTTTAGACAGTTCTGAAGGAAATTCTTTTGTAGAAGTCTAGGCACACCATATTTTATTTTATTTCACAGTGCTGTGCATACAGCATGCAAAAGAAAAAAAAAAAAAAGAGAAGGCAAGATTTCAAGCATAATTGCATATTATTATAGTCAAAATTGAAAAAGACCTTTCCTTTCCTTAGCTTTATTTTCACAAAGATTTTGGTAGAGAAAAGAACTGGTAAATGATGATATGCACAGTAAATGAGATTATGTCTTCTTTTGGGATGGGTTTAGAGACATCATCTGAGCTTCCATTTTAAAATCTGCATTGGTGGAAACTACTGCTCCCTTACTGCTGTGATTTTGCTCTCCCGTGGAATACTCCACTTTCAATACGGGAATATCAACAGGAAGCCCCAAGCCTCTTAACCCAAGGGAAGATAAAGTAAATGCTTTTATTGGTCGAATATTAGTACTGGAAAAATACAAAAACCAAACCCATTCCTCATGCATAAATATTCCACAAATGCCAGTATAAATATTCTTATTATAATCTAATAGGGTTGAGCATATTTGAAAAATTTCAAGGGTCTAACATTCTTAAATATTCCTCTGGAGCAAGTTGAAACATTAATAAAGCCCCACACAAGTTACAAAAAAACCTGTGACAAAGCAAGTTTTGAATGGAATTATCCCAAACCCCATACAAATCCTATTTTGTTTCTAAGACCCCTTTTTTCTTCCTTACTATTTTAAGACTCTTGCAAACTTTCAATTAGGAAAGACACCTTTAAGTTAACCACACACACTTCAAAGTGGTTAACTTTCTTGGCCAAAGAGCTAGGGTTTCTTTGATCCCCTTGAGGCAGCTGGATAATTCCTCCATGTAAGCAGAAGTCTGCATTGGGGCAGAGGTGTGCTCTCAGCCTGAATAACACATTTCTCTTCATCTGGATCTCAGTGTATGCAGACTCCCCCACAGCTATGGACGTGAGATACAGACTGTTCACATTTGTCTGGTCTCCTTTGCCACAGATTTTCCTTGTTTTTTTTAGTGTTTCATATAATCACCATATTTGTAAGAATTCCTTTTGACTTCTCTTCCCCCAAAGCACTCAGATAAGTTTTCCAATATGACTACAGGAAGAGGAATTGAGATCCCCAAGGAATCTGCAGAATGTCTCCCCTCAAAAACACACAAACACTTTCATAGTCAGGAGACAGTCGTGCATTTATGAACAAGCCCATTATTGCCATCTTGCAGTGAAAAGTCAGCTACAATTATTGTAACAATCAACAGCTTATCACAACAAAGACCATAAGGGTACCCTTCCCTTCAACCTCATCATGTTTCTAGAGAAAGTGATGATGAACAATAATGCCAGAGTCCTGCTTTATCAAAGTGTTTGAGAGGACTGAAGGCTACTGCGTTTTCTTCTTGTGCTTAGGTAAGCAGCTATCCTGTGTCTGTGCTTCTTCTCACATCCACTGCATGATTTATTCTTGTTAGCCCACATCAGACAGCTTTTTGTCGAGCACCACTTTAGCAGCTCCATGGAGTCACAATCTCCTCTCTCTTTTCTTGTTCCAAATGGGGTAAATTCTGAAACATATCCATGGATCAACGTCTCCAACTTGCTTATTTGGTGTTCCCTCAGAAATCTTTCCTGTGGAGATAGAGGAGAAAGGATAGATTTCTTCTAAATTTGACTCAGATCTGACTTGCAAAACTTTAAAAGGACTATTTAGGAAAAAAAAATTCTGCAAACCTGAGTAAATATTTTTCAAAAACTAAGTCATTGAAAATGCCTTGTCCTTCAAAAATGTCACAACAGTACCAAGAACTCAGTTGGATCACTAAAGCACAAAAAATGAGGAAAGTGTAGAACTGTACTTGCTCCCGTTTGCCAGCATTTCCTCTGGGCACTTGAACCATGTGGGCATCACCTCAGCTAGCAGCTACTCAAGGTGCCTTCATTTCTAACTCTGCTAATAATGATTTCACAGCTGGATAGTTTCTTAGTGGATTGCTGATATCTTAATTAGCAAATTCTAGCTGTGAATAACAACATCTAGCTATGGGATTTAGGCCTCTTAAACCAAGTGTTTGTCTTTTCTACAGCTTCCTGCATTTTGCAGCTTCCAAATCTCTGGAATATCACTTCATCCTGCGTTACACACACATGTCAAAAGTTAGTTTTAGCTGAATCAGAAAAAAGAGCTGTGGAAAGGAAGAGGATGTATTATCATCTCAGCTGGATCAATTTTACAGTTCCCTAAGTGCTGTCACTTCCAACAGTGCAGGTTCAGTACTGATGAACCCAATGTGAGGTAAGTGCCAGATCTTTTAATTGGGCAGGGGAGTTCAATCCAGCACTGCCGTAGTACTGGAAGCTGTTTGATAAATAGCAATAGATTTGTCACTTAGGATTAAACAACACCTTTCAATGCCTCTCTTTTTGTTGAGGTAGACCTTAATTATATTTTAAATACTACTCTCCCCCAGAACATGAGAGAAGGTGGTTGTTGAAAACTGAATGTGTTTTTACTGACACAGGCAACCATCTAAAGATGTGCTGCAGCTGCTGACATGGCAGTCATACATTGAAAGTATATCCTTTCATCACAGGAGGATCTTCAAGCTGAGCACACAGCTCTTCTTTTGACACTAGGCACTTCTTCACAGAGACATCTGCTTTGTCTTCAATCAGCCTTTAACAGTAGACTGAAAAGTGTTTTAGGGTAGAAATATACAGAGCAGTAGATTCTCACAAATGGCAAAGTGGATGATGAGCTAGTAGTGATGGTCATGAAATATGCATGTGGACAATGAGTGCTGAGTGGGAATGTAAGCTATTAAGGCCCATATTTCATTTATGCTATTGTAAATCCATAATGGTTTCTTCAGAATTATCTGAATTTGTGATATGGGGTAGCAGAATAAAGCATCCTTAATTCCTGTGAATGCAAATGACATCACAGTGGAGTCTATTATTTCAGCATTAATATTGACGCCTTTGATTTTTCACCCTCATGACTAAGCTTTGCTGCTACCTAAATAGAAAAGCTAAAAAGAAATGAAGTATTTTTCTTACAGTACATAAATTGCTTTTTATTTTAGTCTTGACTAACTGATTTGATCACTGCAGTGTTCATGACACCACATCTAATCACTCTTACATTCTCACAGCACAATGAAAGGAAAAAAACACTTCAAAAATCAAAGACATGGTCAGGATAGACTCCGATGAAATAAATCAAAATTTAAACAATATCAGGAAGCACAGTAATGCTCAGAACTGCAGGATGATTGTGGAGTAGAAAGTCTTAAAATAGTTCTGACACTGATTTCACAAGTATTTTATGTATGGTGTTGAATCACATCTAGACTAGTACTTTGGATGTGCTGCTCTGTGTTCCTCAGTAGGCTCCCTCTGTGTCCCTCACTTGCATGACACCACTGCTGCAAAGAATTTCCCTCCCTACCAAATCCCCCAGCTCATCCTGACAGTAGTGGAACTGATTGAAAAAAAACACTTTCTTGTGTTGGCCTCCTTCATGGACCTGCCCTCTCCTTTCTGGCTCACAGGAACAGTGATCCCAGAGAACGATTAGCATTAGGTGGGAAAGTTATAACAAGATCACCTCACGTAGATTCAGCAGCAGCAACATCTAAGTAATGCACAGGTTTTTCTTGCCATATATTTTCTTTCATCTTGGCGCTAATGTAGTTAACATTAATTATGAGGCTTTGTTGTACTACAACGACAATTAGCTGTGCAATCTACATGCACCTCCATACAGCCGGACCTCACTTGTCCATTTTTGGAACAAGATTACCTTCTAATTCTTTTGATACAACACCCAACAGGATAACATGAAATTTTTAAAAGAAGTGAGAAAAAAGTAATTATTGTGTTAGTTCTTCATTGTCTAGCAGTCTATCACAAAGTGATACCTGTGTGACCTTTTCACTGTGAGTAAATTACTATCTCCTCAGCTTAGAAAGAGCTGGCTGGTAGGAAGGAGCTAACTCACCAGCATTGGCACAGCACTGTTGTGTATAGCTTTCAAAATGATGCTATTGCCTCCATAAGGCAGTAGTAGTAGTTTTGGTTCCAATCATGAAATCTTTGTCTGCAAAGTAATTTGTTTTTTTTCAAGATGACATGTTCTTTATTAGCATACTTTAGTTCAATTAATATTTATAACATTTTGCCCACTTTTTGGATTTAATTCAATTCCCTGTATTCAATTTAATTCTACTTGTTCTTACTTTGAAGTAATTTTTTCCTTTAGTGACACAGTGCACAGTGTTTGTTATCTCGAATAAATGTTTTGGTTGTGTTTGGTAGTACCTTAGCAAAATAAGCACTTTCCATTCATTACCTAAATCAGTCACTGGAACATTTTGGTGTTTTGCTCCTCTTTGGTTATAGGTGCTGTCTTACAGATAAATATATCAGGTGGACTGAACAGAAGTCAATATTGAATAAATTACTGCTTTATAGGAACTTCATCTAAACTGTGAAATTAATAATAAATGTTTTGAAATAAATGCTTTCCACCATAAGGGCTTTTGAATCATTTATAAGTTGGGTCCCCTCAGTAAGTCTTTTCATATTTAATGTGTTAAATTGCAGTATTTATTTTATTTCTGAAATTACTAAAGAATTATGTTCAAGAGGAAAATCACTGAGGGTTGAGATGAAAGGGATACCACATATTTAAGGTTGTATACAACTAAACAGAGGTAGACTGTGCTTTTAGGTAGAACCTTAAACAAAATCCTATGTATCCAATCCTCAACTAAAGACTTAAGTTTTGCATTCATATCTGAAATATCACTTCTCCAGCAGAGCAAACCTTTTCCACAGCACAGACAGCAAACAACTAACTCTTCCCACCTGCTTCCCATCTCTTCCACCATTTGCCACTCATGTGTATGTCCATTGAGGAGACTGTTAGAATAACAGGATCACAGAATGGTTTGAGTCGGAAGGGACCTCAAAGGTGACCTTGTTCCAACCCGCTGCCATGGGCAGGGACACCTTCCACTAGATTGAGTTGCTCAGAGCACCATCCAACCTGGTCTTGAATAATGCCAGTGATGGGGCACCCACAGCTTTTCTGGGGATTCTCTTCCAGTGACTCACCACCCTCACAGTAAACAATTCTTTCTTAATGTCTAATATAAATCTACTCTCTTTCAGTTTGAATACATTCCTCCTTGTCCTGTCACTCTACGCTCTTATAAAAAGTCTCTCTCCATCTCTGTTGTAGGCTCCCTTCAGGTACTGAAAGGCAGCAAGTAGGTCACTCCTAAGCCTTTCATTTTCCAGGCTGAACAGTACAATTCTCTCAGCCTTTTCTGGTAGGAGAGTTGCTCCATCCCTCTAATCATCTTGGAGGTCTCCTGTGGACTTGCTCCAGCAGGTCCATATCCTCCTGTGCTGGCAACCTCAGAGCTGGATTCAGCCCTGCAGGTGGGGTCTCATCATAGTGGAGCAGAGGGACAGAATCCCCTCACTTGCCCTGCTGGCCCCACTGCTTTTGATGCAGCCCAGGATACAATTGTCTTTCTGGACTGTAAGCCAGCTTATGTCCAGCATCATCCTCTCATCCAGCAGCACCCCCAAGCCTTTCTCCCCAGGGCTGCTCTTGATCTGCTCATCCCCCAGCCTGTGTTGGTACAGGGGGTTGTCCCAACCCAGGTGCAGAACCTTGAACCAGGTCTTATTAAGCCTCATGGAGCACAAGCCCTATGACGAAAGACTGAGGGACCTGGGGTTGTTTAGCCTGGAGAAGAGAAGACTCAGATATAACCTTATCACTCTCTACAACTTCCTGAAGGGAGGTCTCCTTCTTCAGGCAGCAACTGACAGAATGAGAGGACACAGTCTCAAGCTGCGCCAAGGGAAATATAGGCTGGATATTAGGAAAAGGTTTTTTAGGGAAAGGGTAATAAAGCATTGGAATGGTCTGCCTGGGGAGGTGTTGGATTCACCATCTCTGGAGGTGTTTAAGAAAAGACTGGATATGGCACTCAATGCCATGGTTTAGTTGTGGTTGGGTTGGACTTGATAATCCTGGAGGTCTCTTCCAACGTAAGGATTCTGTGTGATTCTGTGTGAGATTCCCGTAGGCCCGTGTCTTGAGCTTGTCCGGGCCTCTGTGAAGGTTCCCGTTTCATCCCTTCCCAGTCTATCTGGGCCTCTCCCTGCTCCTGAAGGACAGTTGGAAAATGTGCAGCACAAAGGGTTTCCTCAGTCCCTGACTGGGTATAAGCTTGGGCACCTACATGGCTGAAGCTGAATTGCAAGTGGTTATTCCAGTATGAGGTGATTGTAAAAATCAGTGTTCAGGTTTGCAAACACTTCATGGGGACAAAGAGGCCATGAGAAGAGATGGAGTCTTGCTTCCTGTAACATACTTGGATTTGATATACGGATAACAAAGTTTAACCTGAAAAAATATAAATGTTTTCAAGAGCTTTAAAACACTGACATTTGTCATCTGCCTTTGTTTGGACACCAAGATGGCTAGCATCTTCTATTAAAAATTATGAACTATTTCATCTTCAAAAGCTAGAAAATGTAAAAGAATGCACTTAAACAAGATCAAGGCACCAAAAAAGAAAAAAGAAATATTTTTTTCACTTACGTGAAAATTATGAATCACCTTTTTTTGTTTGTTTCTTCCTGCAAATACATGCTTTAAAATGTTTGTAATGCAGGTCTTTAAATGAGTTTGCAGCATTAATATTACAATTTATCTTGTAAAGGTAAATGTTGCTAATATATGCAAGAGGTTTTGCATCTGTAACACAGACTAGCAGTTACTATTAGCAGCACCCTGTCTATTTGCTTTGCTGTGATACCCATTTGTCTAAAATGAATGTTTATGCTGTGGTTACCATTAACAAAATTAGGATCTGCTCAAATGACCTGATTTAGGCTGCACAAGGCAAATGAATAGCATGAGGTGTATCTTAGTCTGATATCCTGCAGATTTAGTAGGTCCCCCTGTGATACCAGGTCCTGATACAATTTTGTCTTACATTAATACAAAGCAGCAGGATGTAGCTGTGGATGAACAAGCTCTCTGCCTCCCCACCAATGTATCATGCAGAAATTGTGAAAAGCAGCAACTCAGTTTTCCATGCTCTGTCCTTAACTTGAAATATTTATTTAATACAGTACAGAAGAGCCCAGGATCACAAGAATTACCTTTGAAAAGCAGAAGAGATGCTTCCCAGCAGGGCAGGAAAGGGTGGGAAGATGCTGATGGTTATTGATATTTTAGACATAGTCAGTATTTGCTATCAGCCTTACAAAGCTCTGTAGTCACTGTACTGGCATTGTCACTTGCACAAACACATACGCTGATTTAGACATTGCATATTCTGCCAAGCATTGAGACAGCTGGATGCTGAGTGTCCTAAAGTGCAGCACCCTGGGGTCCTCTGGGCTGAATAAGCCCTTTCTGGTATCTGCCTGAGGTATCAAATCTTCACTAGGCACTGTAGCTGAAATTTTCAAGAGGCTGAAAGTAAATATTTTTTTTTCTCAGCAGCTTGACTAAAACACAATGATCATTTTATAAAGGTCTCAAGTTATAGAATTCCTTACATTGATTTGATAATTTATGATTGGTTAATAAATTACTGTATCCAAGTGCATTATTAGTTTGCAATAGATGCTTTCCATTGGTTATATGACTCTTGCAACAGTGTTTTAATTAAACTCTCTGGATGTATGCAAAAATAGATTGCAGACACTGCTCAAATTCACAGATTCATTTACACTTTTCTTTAGATTTCAATAATGTTTCCAAACTCTTAAGATCTTTACCACTTCTGACCAGCTGTAGTGATACTGTAGGTTTACCTGCCATTTTTTAGGTAAGCAATTATACAGAACACATTTCTTTGATGCGATTTCTTGGATTCTTATTCGCCATATATTAATAGATAGGAGAATGAATATTGTTTTCACGTCTGTTTTAAAGAAACTAATTATTTAAACTGAGGTTTTGAGGAGAAAATGAATACAATGAATACAAATTAATGCAAGATCCCATGCTTATTTTCTGTTACAGCATATGATGTAATGTTTTTGCCTCCTCAACAATACTTTTCAATAGGAAGAATATTTAGAGGAAAAAAGGGGATCTTTCTTCCAGCATTATCCCAGGACCCCTAAAGTTTAAAAATCTCTCAAACAAGTTAACATACAAAAATCAATATTTCCTTCCTAGTCTTCAGATGTTAGACCCCATGAAATGTTGTTGGTTCAGGTTTTCTTCTTGTTGAGAAGGCCAGAACAGCAACAAAGGAATACTAGAAACAGTTTCCAGTCCTACTGCTTGACCACAGTCTGTCTAAATTAGTGCAAATAGATCTGCAGCTTACCATCAATGCTCTTATACAAAGAGTTGGTTAGGTAACTGCTTGATTAAATACTCACTTTGTCCTGCAAGGTGGCACCTGCTTTCTGGAGGTTGTGTTAAATCAAGGTACAAAGTTTTCACAGTTTTAGTGGAAATAGGCTCCCCCAATCCTTGTTCCTCCACATCCCCGATATATAAGCTCTTAAGGCGTAAACAGTACTCAAACACACACAAGCATATTGTTTTCCTGACAGAAAATGCAACATTTTTTCTCTTATTTCAGTTTTTGGAGACTGGAGAGGCAGGACTCACACAGTTATTTTCTTTAAGGAGTGTCATGTAGATTTAAACACAATTATTTGTGAACATGGATGAATTTCAGAATCCCTGTGTTCTCCCACAGGCTCTACTGAGAATATACTCCAATAGTTGGAGATAACGTTAGTAAAGTGCAGCAAAGCCTATTACATCAAAAGTGAGAAGTCAATACCATCTTTGTAGTCATATTCTGATATGAAGGAAAGAAAATGTCTTGTGTGAAAACTTCTATTTGATTTTTCCCAGGGCTATGAGAAATGAACAATCAAGGATTTAGTCATGCTGGATTAAGATTTTATTGCTCCTAAGTGCCAGCCCAACCTGACTGGCATTATGCCAGGGGACTCAGTTCCTTTGGAAAGAAGGAAATTGCAGTTTTCTAGGAGTAAAAACCAGTTTGTATCTCAGGTGCAGTTTGATAACCTGGTTGAAATCCACCCCACCAGCAGTTTAAGTGTAATGGGGCTGTACAAAAGAAGTACTCTACTTTGGTGTTTCTCAAAGAGCAGCAATGATCCCCAGGCATAAGCAAAATTTCCCACATGCCACCTCTTCTCTTTTAAAGAGTGGAGAGGAAAAGTGTTTCCAGCAGATTTTCTGTGTCACCATCATCCCAGGTGTGAGTGGCTTTGCAGGTTTGTTCTGGGTTAATAGTGCACACTATGTTTAGATGAGGGTTGGCATTTTGACCATCACATCTTGCTTAACCAGTCTGATGGTAGATTTTTCTTCCGCTCAGTGTAACAGAGCCTAGAAGCAACTTGATCACAAAAGATCATTTTCCGTGTGCTGCCATCAAGCAGCAAAATTACACAGTACAGAAAGTCTCCCATAAGAATCTGTAGGGCTGTAGAGAATTTGCTTAAAGATGAAAATTATGAAAGCAGTGATTGAGACAAAAAAAATAAAAAGGAAAGTAATGTTTTCTCCTAAGAGTTTGAAAGAAGGGAAGAAGAAGAACACAAAGTCAGGAATGAAGATGGCATTTGCTGTTGTCTACTAATAAAGTACAAAAATTATTCAGAAAAGCAGAGGAAGAATAATTCAAAGAAAACAATCACTAAGGGATTTACACTCAAACAAAAACCCAAAAAGTAAGTAGAGAAAGCTGGCAAGGCAAGTTGTTGAGTTGTCTTCCTGGAAGATACCAATCTATGTGAGGTGGCTAAGAATAGCTAAATCCAGGCAGATGCAAAGGGATGGAAATGACAGCAAGTCCCTGCCAATTCAGTCTGGAATGTCACTCTCATACATTCTGCTGTTTCGGTTTTGTGGAGTGCAAGTCACATTTTGTCTCCTTGATGACAATCTGATTATTTCCTGTCACAAAGACAATCCTATTTGATTCATACAAACACCTATCTTAGCTGTCATCTAGCAGTATTTTTTTTACAAGAATCTGTATTTTGGCTGCTAGCAGTTTGTTGGTAAATCTCCCTCAATCCTAGGTTTGATCATGGTGCTGAGATCACCAGCACTGCAGCAGACAAGTTGTTAAATCTGAAGGTTATGTCAATGCCTACCAGACACAACATGCTAATCTCACCCTTAGTATTTCATTTGGAGTTCCGTGTCCTGCTCCACGCTCCCCAGCATATGGCAGACATGAAGCTAATGAAAAGCATCAGGCAAAGAGCCAGAAAGTTGATTAAAAGACAGAAACACCCCTCCTACTAGAGGTTGGGGAAGGGAATTGGGACACTTCAGCCTGAAAGGTGAGGAGAAGGATCAGTCAAGGGATCTTATCCACGTATATCATTACCTGATATGAATAGAGGAGATGGAGAGAAGAGGCTCTTCTCAGTGATGTTTGGTGTCAGAACAAGAGACAATGAGCATAAACTGAAATACATAAAATTCCATGTATATATACCTTATGATTTATTTAGTATGATTTTTTTTTTTTTTTTTTTTTTTTTTTTTTTTTTTTTTTTTTTTTTTTTTTTGTATTGTGTGGATTTCCTAGAAAGGCTATGGAGTGTCCAGCCTTGGAGATATTCAAAACCAGTTGGATATGATCCTGAGCCATCTGCTCTCACTGACCATTCTCTGAGAGGGGCAGTAGCATTAGATCATAACCAGAGGTGATTTTCAAACTCAGCTATCCTGTGATTGGTATAATCTGTAAACGCAAGAAAAAAGTTCCTGTCCTAAAATGTTGACATATAATTAAAATGGTATGTCTTGTCAGTGTGCATAGCTCCAAGATATGATGTTCACTGGGACAGCTTATCATAACTGTCAGAACACTGGCTTGTTACAGGTTATAGGGTTGTTATACTAATAACCCACATCATAGAAACCTGTAGATTCTTCTGGTTTTTTACTTCCTAATATACAACAAATGTCAAGGTACTTCATGAAAAGCAATAATCATTGCTGGATTTCCCAGCACTGACGGCATTTTAAAATATACATAAGCTTCAAAGCATAGTCACATTCAGGTCCTATGACATGACAAATATTAACTGAAGACTGGGTTAAGAAACTGGTCCTAAACCTGAGAAGTAGAGAGCTCTTCCCTCTTCACTTGATGGTAAAATCCTACCTGGGATGAATGGGTATTTTTCCATCCTACTCAGTAGGGCCAGATCTTGTCAAGTAATCAACTCTGAAATCCACTTTTAAAATAATGGGCATATGCTCCACAACAGCCAATATAAAATACTGTGGGACACTTTCATGGATTTTCCAAGCTGACAAAAAGACAAGAATAATTAAATGTAATTTAGTTAAAACTTTCACTTTTAAACCCCAAAAACTGCTCTAGGATTATCTATAATTAAGCACAGCCTCAACCAAAAGTCTAAGCAATAGACATGGGATTCAAACCATCCTTTCCTCCTGCTCTCAGTATCAGCTGATGACACTAATTACTCATGAAGTTTCTGAGACTGGCACAAGCTGAATCCACATCTCCCAGCACCCCTTGGTGTTTTCTGGTGGATGATAACTTGCGAGAAAAGCACAGGAGCAGGTACAGTGGGAGCTTCAGCTCAGGAAGCCCATCAATAGCCTGCTAACTCTTCAGGATATTCTGCTGTCTTGTGGCCATCACCAGAAATCAGTTGTTTAGCACAGGGTTTGATAGAGTTTCCACTCAGATGAGTCCTACTGATTTTTAAAGGGTCTGGATGACTTGTAAGAACATTGCAGTTGGGCATTTGGCAGCTCAGGGCAGAGTTGAAGAGATGCAGAGCAAAAACTTCGTGGTGAGATGGACAAGATGAAGGCTTAAGCAAATGAGATTAAAACCCTTTTAAGGTTTAGATTACTGGATCGTCTAATTTATATCTACCCACAGTTTGGATTAAAATAAATCCATTTCCAGGTCATGTTGTTGCCTTAAGGCAAAGGCTAAGACAGAGGCTAGACCGAGTTATAATAATAATAATGTGAACATTTATTAAAGGCCTTCAAGGCCACACCCTGGCAG
>VZUI01052994.1:0-75964 GCA_013401135.1 Cettia cetti
ACGGCGGCGGCGGAGCGGGGTCCGCACCATGGGCGGCGGCTGCTGGCGGCTGCTGGGCGTCCTGTGCCCGCTGCTGCTGCACCTCGGTGAGTGCCGCGGGGCCGCTCCGGGCCGGGCAGCGGGGCCACATCCCCGGGCTCTCCCCGCCGGGGCTGGGGGCTGGCGGGTGGGAGCGGGACCCCCGGCCGCGTCCCGCACCCTCTGTAGCTGCGGGGAGCGAGGTGCACGGTTGCTCCACCGCTCAGCGATCCATCCACCCTTATCCCGTGTCCTGAGATGCCGGGCAAGGAGGAACGCGGCTTCGCAGCTCTGTCCGGGGTCTCTCTGCTCAGGCGGGGACAGTTCCCAAGCTGTGGCTCTCCAGCCCGGCGTGCCCACCCCACGCACCTGCTGGCTTTCCCTGCTGCCCTCGTTCACCGGGGCCGGAGGGCATCCTGATCGCTGGGGGACTGTTATCCGGCAGCTCCTGCCCCTCACGGGCACCCGCGTGTCCCCTCCACGCTCCCGCTTCTCTGAGAGCCGAGGGAGGATGCGGAGCACAGCGGTACCCAGTGACATCTCTGCTCTGGAGAGAGACGGGGAACCTGGTCCGGCTGCACGGACGATGGAGGACAGGGACCACCAAACCTCTGGGGGATTTTAGGCTCAGAGGGGGTGACTCCGACCCTTCCCCAGGAGCAGGATGGTTGCGTCGGCACTCGCTGGGGAGCTAGGGATGCTCTGCAGCGCCCTGGGAAACTTCCTCCGTGCTTTTCCCTTGGGCTTTCTCCCTGACGGAGCCGCGGGCAGGTTTTTCCCCATGGATTTGCAGCGGAGCAGCCGAGGTGATTTGCCCTGCTGCTTTCTCCTGCTGCTTTCTCCTTTGCTGGCTCTGCCCAGCCTCTGCCGAGGGAGCTGAGCGGAGGGGAGGGCTTGTGTCGGGCATTAGGGGAGCCCAGGAGGTGAAACCTCAGCCTGCAGCAGGTTCCAGCCGGCTGAGGGGAGGCATCACCTGGCCATGTCAGCCGCTGGGTCCCTGGGCTGGTGGGAGGCACGCTTGGTGCCTGGCTGGCTCAAAAGAGGAGCAATGAATCCTCTACTGATTCCTGCAGTGTTTGTGACCCACGTGCCCGGCATCAGTCCGAGACTGCCCTCGGTGCTGTGCTCAGGGGGTTCTCACCACAAACACCTGAAGTGCCCTGTGACCGTGTCAGGCTCACCCTTGGTGTTAGTCTCGACCACAGCCACTTTGCTCAGGACCCTGCTCCCGCTGTGCAGGCATGGGATGCCAGCAGCAAGGCACACGGCTCCCTGGAGACATCTGCTGCCTCAGCAGCCACCAGGAAACTTTCAGCTGTTTCTGGGGTCACCTTTCCACAGGGGTCCCCCGCAGGGCTCTCCTCAATTAGAAACCTCCCTGGTGCACGCCCATGTCACTTCCAAAACTCTAGTAACTCCCGTGAATTGGCACAGGGACCCCACACCTTCTGGCCTGCAGGACCTCTGGGGCAGAGCTGAGGACCATGCAGGTTTTCTCAGTGACCCAGACACACACCAGCTCCTTTTGGGCTTCTCACCACTTGTGGATGCACTCGCAGCCCTCATGAACACGTCCTGTCACCTACTGTCCAGCACCAGCATTTGGCCAGTGCCAGTGACGGAGCAGAGCAGGGAATTGTGGCTTCTCAGAATGAAACAGAGTTGTACTTGTGTCTTTTCCATTTGTATTTTTCATCCCCTTCCCCTTCCTGCTTCCCCTTCCCCTTTTCCCTTTATCCTTTCCCCTTTCCTGTTCATCTTTCCCCTTCCCTCTTTTCTTCCCCGTTCCTCTTCCTGCCTTTCTTTTTCCCTTTTTCCCTTTTCCACTTTCCACTTTCCTTTCCCCTTCCCCTTCCCCCTTCTCTTTCCCCCTTCCCCTTCCTCTTCACCTTTCTCTCTTTCCCTCTTTCCCCTCCCCCCTTCCCTTTCTCCTTTCCCCCTCTTTCCCACTGCAGTCAGAGCAGGGACTCCAGCTTGCTGAGCCTGTGCTTTGTTGGGTTTTTTTGTTTGTTTTTGGGTTTTTTTCCCTGTTGTAGTCACAAATTAATCTTTGCTGTCAGGGGATAAAGACCAGCACAGATGGCTCTGGGGAGAGCCCGGGAGGCCCGAGGTGACGCTGGCGACAGGAGCCCTGCGGTGAATGGCAGCACCGCTGTGGGGTCGCCACATCGCCTCGGGCTCCCGCGCCAGGAGCAAAGGGCCACCACGAGTGCCCAGGGAGGGGATGTGGAAGCCCCTCTCCACATTCCAGAGCCCAGTGTCATCCCCACGGGTGACACCCTCACGCCACGTTCCCCTGAGCCGGGCTGGCGGGGGCTCAGCTCGGTCTCTCCGCTCTGTGCCCCGCAGCCGCGAGCCAGGAGCCCGTCAGCATGGCGGGACAGTGCGACACCATCTACAAGGGCTTCGCCGGCTGCCTCATCAGCCTGGGGGACAGCATGGCCCAGAGCGTCCGGCAGCAGCAGCAGGAGGAGGGCGGCGAGGAGGCGCAGGAACTGGACACCATCTGCAAGTGAGTGTCCTGTGCGAGCCGCTGGGTCGGTGGGGTCACCCGCCGCCAGCATCGCCCCCGACTCCCGCCCTCCTCCCCAGGTCCTGGGATGACTTCCACACCTGTGCCAGCGAGGTGCTGTCGAGATGCCCCGTGGAAGCGGCCACCATCTGGGAGTCGCTGCGCCAGGAGTCGCGCAAGATCCAGTTCCAGGGGAACCTGCAGGAGCTGTGCAGCGCCCGGGGCCGCCTGGCCAGCGCCCAGGGCTCGCCGGCCGCTGAGACCAACCAGGCCACGCTGCGGGGCTCGGCCACCCCCCTGCACCCCCGTCTGCTGGCCCTGCTGGCCCTGCCGCTGCTGCTGCCCTGGCTCTAGCCCTGCTCGCCCGCGGGGTGCCCAGGTGAGGCCGGGTCGGTTCCCCCGGCTGCCGGCCGGTCCCCGCCGCGCCCGCCTCCCTCCCGGGCATCCCTGGCGGGGCACGGTCCTCTCCTGCAGCGCTTCAGATGGATTTATATTTATATTAAATGACACTTTTACATTTCTCGTGTCTCTCTGCCATGGGACGCCCCTTGAGCCCTTCCTAAGCCTCGTGTTCGCTCTGGGGACTGGAGAGGGGGCGCTCCGTGCTCCAGCCCCCAGGGGTCAGTGGGAGGGTCTGTGACTCCATTCCCCCAGTGCACTGCCCATGGCCATGCCAGGCAGTCCATGGGACCATGGACAGCCCCAGGAGGGGACGATTCTCACTGCCCTGGTGCTCCCTGGCCGTTGCTTTACAGGGCTGGGTATAGCAGATATTCCCTTTAGAGATGGGTCAAATGTTTTACTCATTTTAAAGGGCACCTTAGGAAAACACAGGGTGCAAATTTGTCTTTTTGGCAGCCAATAGCTTGTCCTCTGATGGGCAACTCCAGTGATGTTTTCTGGCCTTGCTGTATTCATGGTCATGAAGAAAATCTTGGTTTCCAGGGAAGAGAGGTGTTTTTGGTTTTTTTAACCAAGATGATGGAGGTAAAAAAGCTCGGGAGCTGGAAAACTCGTCCAGGTGCACATGGAAGTTGTTGAAGTTAAACCTAGATGATTTGTGGGTGTTTAACTTGGCTAAACCTGTATCTATCAGTGGAAGATGCTCTAATTCCCATCCCTGTCACTGTTATGCTGAAAATTTAGGATATTTTTCCCAGCTGCTAAAGCCCCATATGCAAACCAGCTCCCCTAGGCCTGGGCTGGTGAGACATCTTCCCCACTCTCCCAGTCACAGCCATCACTCCCCACCCGTCCCTAAAGGGCCACTGGAATTGCAAATGGGCCACCCCATCTGTGGCACAGATCATGGCTCCTTGCTGGTGTGGCCCCCAGGCCCCAGCAGCAGTGGTGGGTGAGTCTGGCTGGCATGTGGGAACCCATCCCACTCGGGAAAGGCAGCAAAACCCTCTGGCCAACAGCACAAGTGCCACCACTCTGAGGAGTGTTCCAGACTCATCAGAGAGCAGGAGTCCTGCATGCCGTGGGTAGCAAGTTGCTGCTGTTTCTGTGATCTCCTGAGTTCAAGGCTGTTCCAAAAACATTCCAGCAGCTGGGCACATGGTTTTGGCCCAGGGAAGTCTTTGCACACTGTTCTGTGTCTGAAAACCTTCAGCGTGTGAGCAAGCGTGAGTGGTTGCTGCTGATTCCTCGTCTGTTTGGGAGGCACTGTGCTTATTTCCCGATACTTATCTCACTAACCAGCCTGGAGCTGGCTGGGAGGACACAAAACATCTGGGCTCCTGGCAGCCCGAGGCTGATCGCGGGGCTGGAGCCCCATGGGACACGGGGCAAGACACCACCCCAGCCCTCCTCATCCAGCAGCTGCCCCTCCCCGTGTGTAACGCCAGCGCCGGGGGGGATAATCCGCCGATTCTTTCCTTCCCGGTTCCTGACAATCCTGTGTTTAAGGGTGAATTAGTGCCGGATCCCGCAGGGTGGCTAAGAGGATAAACGCCAGCCGGGCGCGGGCCACGCACCGCGCAGAGCCCGCCGGCACCTCCGTGGGGGTGGGAGCGGTGGGATGGCAGCGGGGCAGTGGGAGGTGGCCGAGGAGATGGAGCCTCACCAGCGGGCTGCTGTGACAGGCTGCCACCACGATGGTGACACTTGCAGACAACAAAATGTGCTGCTTCAATCCAGCTGGAGTCAAAGCCTGGGAAGATCCACCCACACCCACCAAACACTCTGGGTGCTTCACCCCGTGTGCAGAAAGACACACCACAGAAGGTTCTATGTTCCTGGAAAATGTCACCTCATATGTCACAGACCCTCATATGTCACTACGTGTCCTGAGCACCAGCACTTGTCACCACACGTGGCTCACACCTTCGGCTGTGCTTCCACGTGTGTCTTGCAGCTGAAAGACATCACCGTGGCACCACACAGCCTGCAGGCACTGATGGCTCTGGGAAGCCAGAGCTGGGATTTGGGGGTGCCAGAAAAGGGTGGACCTGTGGGTCACCACTGCTTGGTGACACCACTCGTGCAAGAGTCCATGGCAAAGCACTGCCTGAACCCCAGTGTCACCTGTCACCCCAGTCCTTCAGGGAGGTGCCTGCAGGGCCGAGGGCTGCAGTGTGACAGCAAGGGTTGGCATGCTGACCCCAGGAAAGCTCTCTGGTGCTTCAAAACTGGGACGTTGAGCCAGTGTCTGTCCTTCCATTGGGTCTAAGGGTTTGGGACAGTCCTGCAGCTGTGTCCCGACAACATCCTCGTTCCTGTCCCCAGAACAAACAGCTTGCTAGCTGGCTCCCTGCACACTGACAGCATCTCAAAGCAACTGTCCAGGCTGAAAGGACAGATGGTGGGGAGTGAGACTGGTGCACCCCGGCACGGGAGCCTTTGGAGCACCCGTTGTGCTGTGAAAACCCCTGGTTCTGGTTACGAAACTCTGGTGACCTACTTTACACTCTCTGCTTTTGTTCCTAATTCCCAGATATGGCCGCTCTCCAGATTTTGCCCATCAAGGCAAATTAATTGGAGTAGATCCTAATTTGCTCTCTGCTATTCTTTGGGCAGAAGATTAAATGCTCTGCAGACATTATCTCCCTCTCTCTTCTCTAAGAGACAAACCTGAATTATTAAAAAAAAAAGGAAAAAAAAAAGGGATAAAGGCTAGCTGAGTCCAGCTGAGTTTATGTTTAAATTCACTTTTTGTAATCGCAGAAGGGGCCGGGGAGGCCCTCGTGTCCCCAGGCAGCTGGAACCACATGGTGACACTGTTCCAGGTGCTGCGTGAGTGAGACAGCACACATGGCACTGTGACATGAGGGCCGACCTCCCACCATGGTGCCCAACACCTCTGCCACATGATGCCTGAATCCTCCATCCCTTCACCCAGAGAAATCCCTCCTGACAAAGGTGCCAGCTGGGGAATGACTCCTCATCTGTGGTGACACACTTGAGTTTCTCTAACTGGATAGACCGATGTGGAGGCTGTCAGCAGAGGTGGGATGGCCCCAGTGCCCTGTCCCAGTCTGGCATCCCCAGCCAGGCACCAGTTTTGTCACCTCCAGCTTCTCTGGCACCTTGTGGGTTGCAGGACCATTGGAAGATAAGCATAGCCTGGAGGACACTATGTCACAGGGCTGGCCACTGTCCGAGTTTGCATGGGGATTTCTGCTGAGCCAAATGTCCAACTTTCCATAAGGAAACACCAAAAGGCAACCTCAATCCCCACGGATTGGAGGCAGTGGGAACAGCTGAGCTGGAGTCACCTCTGCTTTGGGGGCTGTGTTCAGCCCCCCGCCTGGCACCCCATCTGCGCTCAGCTTTGGGGCTGTTTCATTCTCCAGAGAGGCATATGGAAAGTTGGATTTCTTTTTTAAGCAGCTTTAATTGAACATCCTCCCGTTACGACCTCTGCTCAGCCTTGCTGGGACAACCTTGAGCTCTGGCCTGGCATGGCCGCTGAGGCTCGTGCTCGCTGCCACACAGGGCAGGGATGCAGCTCGGAGGAAATGCAGGTTTCCCACTTCACCCCATCCATTTGATGGCAGATGGGGGGCTCTGTTCTCCTGGCTTCTTATAGCCTGGCACAGCAGGAAGCCCTGGGATCCCCAGACTGCTGCTCAGGATGTGCAGCAATGTCCCAGACAGCTTTGTGGTGCTGGGGGATGTTGGAAGTGCTTCCAGCCATTCCCATCATTCCACAGGAAATTACAGCTTGTTGCACCCCAGTGAGACTCTGCAGTCAGCTGGCAGCACCACAGGCAGGTGTGGGATGCAAAGAGAGCTCTGAAGTTCCTGCTCCAAGCAGGGTTTATGCTGGTGCTGGAGCCAGCTCTGGAGCATCTCTCCATCTCCAGGGAGAGAGGATCCTCCACCTGTGGGAATTCAGCACTGCCCCACTGGTCCCAGCCTGCCTTTAGCAGCTTCCACAGGAGAAGTCTTGAAGAAGCCACTAACAGGAGACACAAAACTCTAAGGGAGCCCATCCTTGCAGAGGGGTGAGGGCTCTCAGGAGGGAGCAGCCAGGGTGCAGGACCCATTCCTGGAAGTGTTCAAGTGGTGGCTGCCCCATTCCTGGAAGTGTTCAAGGACGGGGATCTGAGCAGCCTAGTCTGGTGGAAGGTGTCCCTGCCCATGGTAGGGGGGTTGGAACTGGATGACCTTTAAAGGTCCCTTCCAACACAAACCATTCCAGGATTCTGTGATTCTTCACAGACATTCCTGCCTCAAGGGCTGAATCCTTCCCATGGGGCTGGAGGCAGGCTGTAGGTCTTGGGCATCAGAGCTGGCAGGGGATTTCTGAAGGGCTCAACACAGAAGAGCAGGGGGAGGCTCCTCTCCAGGCAGAGCAGCCCATTTGGAAGGAAAACCCGCTGTTAGACCCTGCCCAAGCAGAGCACTGCTTTGTGAGTATGTTAGAAACCTGTAACCAGCCCCCTCTCAGAGGAGGGAGGAAAAAACCCAATGGTTCTTGGAGGGAGCAGGGCTGGTGGGAGCCCAGGCACACAGGGCCTGGCAGGATGAGTGGCTGCAGAGCCCCTCAGTGCTCAGAGCTTCACGGCTGGTGGCCCCAGCAGCGAGGTGTTTATCCCAGTCAGAAAAGTTCCTGCTGTAGCTGCAGGAAAGGCTCTAGATGGAATAAGCACCAGGAATCAACAGGCAATGACCCCAAAGTCAAACCGGGTCCCCGACCTGGCAGGGAGGGGATCACACGGATGAGCAGACAATTCCCTGCCTCATCCCTGGGTGCTTTGCCAGGCGGATGTTGGCTTTGTGCGGATGTCTGGTGTGAAGTTCTCTTGGCTCCAGTGGGTCTCAGAGCACCACCACAGCATAAATAATACAAGAGCCGCCCTGATTGAGGTTCTCAGAAGTCCCCGGTTCTGGCCCAAGGGTTCAATGCCTGTTGGCTCTTTGACATTTTTCAGCAGTGATGGACCTGGAACTGCCTCATTTAGCGTTCCCATGAGGCTGGTCAAGAAACAAAGCTGTGAGGAAATGACTAATGGAAGATGCATCTCCTGAGGAAAAGGCATCCTTGCAGAGCACTTATGCCTGTGTGAGCATCTGTGACCAAGGTGAGGCAGCCCACTGCTCTACACCCATCAGCCAGGATGACAGAAAGGAAAATGCTGGTGGAACCAAGTTGGGATGACCTTGAGAAACAGCCTAAAATAACAGGATCAACTTAAACATGGACACGTGCAAGGTTTCATATGTCAGACACAGGTTAAGCCACCTCTCAGGGACAGTGCGGGGGATGTGTGGCTGTGGAAACATCTCCAGAAAGAAAGCAGGGGATTAGAGGGCTGAAAACCTACCAGCACCATCATTACTGTGTGGGACAACAAGAACTGGAGACTTACCCTTGCAGAGAACTGCACAACTCACCAGATCTGTCAATTCCAGCACAGGCAGCCCCTTCCTAACCCTCACACGTTTACACGCTTTGTCAGGAATTACACAAAGAAGCTGATGACAATAATGTGCATCAGCAGGTACAACTTTTACTACATTATGACTTACTAATCATTTTAAAACAGCTGAAGATCCCAGGAGAATGAAAATAAACCCGGCTATTTTTAAAAGCATGGTAGGAGTGTGAAAATAACCCAGCTCCACCTGAACCGCCTCGGGAATGACGTGACAGCCAGGCTGGAAAACAAGCCCGACAGCGTTTGTCGCCTTTGTATGTTCCCCAGGGAAAGGAGTGCCGTCAGCATCCCTGCAAGGTGTCATCCCTCATCTCCCTGCTTTTAGGTCATCCAGGGCTGGGATGCAGAGTGTTTTGCTTGAGGATGAGGAAAGGATATGAGGAAGAAAGTCCACAGGCAGTTACCAAGCAAACTTTTTGGGTTTTGTGGCACTTAGTAGCTGGGGCAAAGAAAGGAGAAAGAAATCTGCTTCGTTATTCTGCTGTGCACAAGGGCTATCCCACAGGGACTGGGTTTTCCCTGCCAAGGAAAAGGACCAATGCTTCCGGGCAATTCTCTTGCAAAGGGGATGTTTTTCCAGAGCCCCACAGCCCAGCGGGGAGCCCTCGGAGCTGCTCCACGAGCTGCAGGCTCCAAGGCGCTGCTGGGGAGCTGTCAGAGCTGGATTTGGCTCCAAAGAGGAGGCACTGTGGCCGTTCTTCCAAGGCAGGAGCATGAGGAGCGGGAACATTGTCCCTGCCAGGGGTCACCAGCTCAGCCCACAGGGCTGAAGAGGGTACCAGTGTTGCAAAATGCAGAATATGTCAACATTATCTTAAGGCAGGATGTTCTTTGATGTAAGACCTTTGTATACTGTCAAGACTAGACAGCAAAAAAGGAGACCTAATCAGTGGAACAGGCAGCAGCCAGCTCCCTCATTCAAGGATATCCTGGAACTAACAAGATTTAGGGATGAAATAACAGAAGACGTTGATGTTTGCCTATGTAAACATTGTTAACTTGGCAAAATACTCCATGTCCGTGTATCCTAGAGCTGACTTGTCTTTATTGTAACACTAAAAATCATACTATGGGACAGAAAGACCCTGCCCAGGTGAAGACCGTTCCCCTGAGCATGAGTAGAAGTTTCCTGGAGTTATGTGATTTCTATGGCAATTACTAACCACTCTTAATAGCGGGGTTGTGCTTGGGAAATCACTAACTCTGAACCTCTCTGTGTAAATAACGGCAGGGAAAGTCCATTGGGGTGTGCTGGATTTGTGGAATAAAACCGAGCACCCGGGCTGGGGCAGCTCTGAATTAAACAATCGATGTTTCTCTGGAGCACGTCACTATCGGCTCAGTGCACACCAGGGGCCCGTGGGGCTGAGGACTCTGGGATGTGGCTGAGGGGTCCCAGAGCCCTGAGGGGTCCCAGGCGGGGCTGAAGGGTCCCAGGCGGGGCTCAGGGTCCCCGGGGATGCTGTGGGGCCCCGCAGCCCCTCACGCTCCCGCAGCGCTCCCGGGGCGGGTCCCAGAGCCCTGAAGGGTCCCAAGCGGGGCTCAGGGTCCCCGGGGATGCTGTGGGGCCCCGCAGCCCCTCACGCTCCCGCAGCGCTCCCGGGGCGGGTCCCAGAGCCCTGAAGGGTCCCAAGCGGGGCTCAGGGTCCCCGGGGATGCTGTGGGGCCCCGCAGCCCCTCACGCTCCCGCAGCGCTCCCGGGGCGGGTCCCGGCGGGCGCTCCCGGCGGCCCGGCAGGGGGCGGTAAAGCGCCCCCGCCCTCCCCGCGCCTCGGCCCCGCCCCCCGCCCCCTCCGCCAATGGCCGAGCGCGATGGCCCCGCCCCTCGGGCGTCCCCGGCGCGCGGTGATGACGTCAGGAGGCGGTGCCGCGCCGCGGCCGGAGCGGGCCGAGGTGAGTCCGGGATCGGCGCCTCCGGGACCGCCCGGCCCGGCACCGGCTCCGGCCCCCGCTCCCCTCCGCTTCCCTCCCTCCCTCTCTCCGGGGGTGGCGGTGGTGCGGCCCGGGAGGCGCGGGCTGCGGGTCCCGGCGCCTCAGCCCTGCCGCTGCCCGGGCGCTGGGCCGCGGGGACGGACGGGCGGGCCGGGCAGGGAGCCCTGCCCGCTCCCGGAGTGTTCCTTCAGTGGGACGGGCCCGGTGCTTCCCAGGCCTGGAGCCGAACCTACTGCGGGACGAGCTCCCGGCACCGGCCTTGGGTCCCCTCTCCAGTATAGCGACAAACGGCCTGGGTTGGGATGAGTTCGGAAAACAAACAGTTTCGGGAATCCCGGTCGGTTTGGCTGATTCTGGCCTGCCCCTGGCTCTGGCACAGCTGCCTGCGGTGCTGCAGCAGTCCCAGCCCCGGTTTCCCCTCCGAAGTCCACCAGAAGCTCGCAATGGGAATGCCAGGTTATATCAGGTTTCTGTCAGGCAGTGAGAGGCACACTGAGATGTGTTAGTGAGACGTCAGGCGAGGAGCTGAATCTCCCGTGTTCCTTCTCACCACTTCTAGCTGTAGCTCAGTTTGCTACACAGATAGTTTACCCCCTGCCAAGTGTGTGCTTTCCCATTCGGAGAGTTTGTAATTCCCGTAATTTATCTTAATTGCTTTCCCCACATTCTTGGTGATTACTACACAGGAGCATGTCCTGCACTAACGTGGAGTTAAGCATTTTGTTGCTGACTCTGGTGTGTCGCCCTGGGCTTCTGTAGCCTTCACTGGAACACTTTAAGTGTACAGGGAGGAGCCACTGACTTGCTGGAGTTAGTGCCAGGTCTTAATTAATGCCATTAGTGCATTTATAGATGATATTTTCAATAGTTCGATCCTTCTGTTTGGTTTTAGTTGTGGGTGGGATGTTTTACACAACTCCTTCTCTACATGTTGAATTTCTCTGTAATAATCTTGTTTATGGATGCTGTCATTCCATTTCTCTGTTAACTTAATGTGCTTTAAGGTTCAGTGATGCTGGGAAAACTGTCCATGGGAGGCATTATTCAGAACTAGCCAGAGCTCTTAATTTTTTATCACAGTGCTTAAATCTGAATGAAACAGTGCTTGGTGAAAGTCAGCTAGCCTTTCTGTGAAGTTGTTTTTTATTTCTACTGCCTGCACCCTACTACAGGCATTTCTGTGCATGGCTGGGTTTTTTGATATCAGGGTGCTGCCAGAAGGGAAATTCTCCCTTGGTAATTTACTTTGGTGATGTTCAGTTATAAAACTGAATCTTAACTAAAGCCTGATTTTCTTTCCAGGTTGGATGAAGAGTCTGAACTTCTTCCAGGTGTCCCTTTAAAACACTTCTTATTTCTCCACTTGCTTCTCCCTTTGGAAGACCAGCTGGGGTTCCTTTTCTGCTGTTCATGCTGAGCAGTTGCTTGGAGAGGTGGTGCATGAGTGGAGATACACCTGGTGATGGTAAGACCTAAAATCACATTTTCAAGGCTCATGGTTTTCTGTAGCCTCCTGTGAAGGCTCAGGCACATGTTGATGGCTCTGAGTCAAAAAGGGCAAATGTGAAACCACCCAGTGACTGCCAGAGCCACAGGTGACTTCCCCATCTCCTGACCACTCATATTGTTTTAATCAGCACATAAACACTTGGCCAAGTGCAGCTGGTTTGGTTTTGTTGGGATACAATGTGAATGAGCAAGATCTCCTAGTCCTACCAGCTCCAGGAAATGCAGGTAGGAATTCCACTTCTTACAGGCTGCTCCATATGGAAAGCTGGAAGTGTCACTTGGTGCCTAAAGATGTAAAATAAAGCAAAACTGAGATTGTTGAAAGATGTGAAAGCCCACCTTGATTTCTCAGGGTTTGCAGGATGAGGGACTCGATGACTGAAAGCTGCTCTGAGTAAGTGAACATCTCTCTTTCAGCAGGGGCTGCAGCAAGTTCAGGGGTAAAATGCAGCTTAAAACCAATGTGCCTCTGGCTCCATATTCCCTGCCTCTTCTGCTATTCCACTGATCCCCAGCAGCAAAGTAGAGAGAGGTTTAGGACAGTATACAAATTCAGTATAAAGAAAATCTTGAGAATTTTTAAGTGTACAAGTTGCTGAGGTGCTTTATGGGGCTTCTAGTGAGCAAAATCAGAACTGTAAGGTTCAGATTGGCTGCTTACTGAAGAAGTTGAGCAGATCTAACAAAACTAAAGAAAATTCTTGACTTTTTCCTTTATTTGATTTTCATTAAGCAATTGTGTCTAGACAAAAAGACCTCCGGAAGTCTTATGCAGTCTCAACTGCTCTGTGACTGATTCAATGCTCAGCAGGGAGCAGAAAACAAAGTATCCTTTATAAAGAGAGATACTGTGTGATTTCCATGGACACAGCTGTTCTGACCAGGACTGGGTGTCTGTAGGCACTGCCTTCACTCACCTGTGATGAAAGCAGCTGAGCACTGTGCATGTCCTGTAGTAGAGAAAAGTGAGAATCCCATATTAACAGTTTGTGACAGCATGACCCTATTGTTTTGATTTTCCCCTCCATTTGAATCTTTACTACCTTGATTCCTCTTTGTTTCTTCTCATTCTTTTTCAAAGATTCAAATGTGGGAATTGTCCCGGATGTGGTTGCTGCTGATGCTCCCTTGGGAACATGCCTTGATAGGGAATTAACACCAGTCAGTGATGGGCTGTGGGACAAGCAAAGTGCTTCCCGAGCCCCCCAAAGATGTGCAGCTAGACCTGGTTAAAAAAGTCGAACCTTACACGGGCCACAGTGACATATACAAGCATTTCATCAAAGATGACTGCGGGGCCGTCATCAAAGCCGGCTCTCCCTCCCCTCTGCATCACAGCAACCCCTATCCCGGGCACCCCCTGCCCGCCCAGCAGCCCGAGCCCCGCAAGAACAAAGTGGCCAAATACCGCGCCAAGTTCGACCCGCGCGTGACGGCCAAGTACGACATCAAGGCGCTGATCGGGAGGGGCAGCTTCAGCCGCGTGGTGCGCGTGGAGCACAAGGCCACCAAGCAGCCCTACGCCATCAAGATGATCGAGACCAAGTACCGGGAGGGCCGGGAGGTGTGCGAGTCGGAGCTGAGCGTCCTGCGGCGCGTGCGCCACACCAACATCATCCAGCTGATCGAGGTCTTCGAGACGCAGGAGCGCGTCTACATGGTCATGGAGCTGGCCACCGGCGGGGAGCTCTTCGACCGCATCATCGCCAAGGGCTCCTTCACCGAGAGGGACGCCACGCGGGTGCTGCAGATGGTGCTGGACGGGGTGAGGTACCTGCACACGCTGGGCATCACCCACCGGGACCTGAAGCCGGAGAACCTGCTGTACTACCACCCGGGAACGGATTCCAAGATCATGATCACGGACTTCGGGCTGGCGAGCGCGCGGAAGAAGGGAGATGACTGCCTGATGAAAACCACGTGTGGGACCCCGGAGTACATCGCTCCCGAGATCCTGGTCAGGAAGCCCTACACGAACTCCGTGGACATGTGGGCGCTGGGGGTGATCTCCTACATTCTCCTCAGCGGCACGATGCCCTTTGAGGACGACAACCGCACCCGCCTGTACCGGCAGATCCTGAAGGGAAAGTACAGCTACTCAGGCGAGGTGAGTGTGGTGAGGGGAAGCCAAGCAAGAAGCTCTCCCTAGCTGTGTCTTTGTGATGACCAAAAGCTGGCTGTCATGTGGGTGGTAACATTACCGGGGTGAAAAAAATCTGTGATTCTGGCTTTTAAAATCCTTTCCCATTTTCTATCTGCTCCCAGTGCAGCATAGTGAGCTCCTTTAAAGGAATGTGTGCACAGAAAGAGGAAACTTGCTGTAGAGCAGAACTGGGATGCTTGTGGGTTTCTAGCTGGGGGGACCTTGGCTATGGTAAGCTGCTGTTAGAGGCTTTGCAGTTGAAACTTGTGTCAGGGTGTTTGAAATGTGGTACATGTGCCACTAGTCTGATTTCTGACACAAATCCAAGTGCAGTATGGAAAGTAGCTTTACTGAAAGACAGGCTTATGGCAGGCAAGGGCTGCTTGCTTCTTCCATCTGAATTTCAGAAATTGATCTGCATTGCTTCCTGAGCTTGGTATGGGAGAAAATGGAGGATTGGAGGATAGTTTTCATAGTTAAGTATGGAAAGAACAATCTTAGGGGATAATTTTTAGGTATTCTGTAAATGATAGTGGGGCCTGAAGGTGCTTCTTGCTCTTCAGAAGAAACAGTTTGAAGTTAAACATTTCTAAATGACATCTTCAGACTTCTGATCAAAACCCAGTGGATATTAGGAATGAGTGTTGCTATTGTCATGTCCTTGCCATGCCATGCCCATGACTATTGAGTGCAGGTCTGTGTTCTCTGGATAAAAATACAGAGCTGAAAAGCATGTGTAGAAAGGCAGTGTGAATAACCAAAGGCATGGCCTAGCTTGTTTTCAGAAGGAGTGAACAGACTAGGGCCCTTCCTCCAAAAAAAATTAACTTTTGAAGGGGGTCTGGTCAAACTCAGTGCAGCCATAGGCAATCTAGAGAGGGTGAATTGAGTGTTTTGAAGGTTCCCTGGGGTAATTTACTTTGATGTAAATTACCAGAACGGACTGTTTTTGAGAAATATTGTGAATTGCAACCAGGCCATGGAGACTTGTTGGTTGTACATGCAGAGGTAGCACATGTGCCACAGAGAAAGCATTGAACTCTGTATTTTGAAAGAGTCAGTGCACAAGCCTGAGGCATTTTACTTGTTATGCCACCACAAATTGCACATTTTGGGAGGCTGCTATGGATACTGTATGTGACAAGAGTGGGTTTTTTTTTTGGGAAGCTGTCAATGCTTTACTGCTTGGAAAGCAAATATGTGCCAGCCAGCAGCCTGGATCTGTTGTCTGAATGCTTTCTGTTCCTCTAGAACCAAGGAAAATGGATGCTTTAATTTACCAGTGTAATTAAGCCTATGCCCCTAAATTGCACAGTGCTTGACTGTAGGCAGTTATTGGTAGGAGATACAGTAAAGAGGCTGCTCATTTTGTGAATAAATTCTAGTAGAAAACAAAGTGAGCCAGAGGTTTAAAGGTGTCTGCTGTGTTTCTCACAATCTTGCCAGTACTCTTAAAGCCATCTGGGTTTCTAAATGCTTCTGAGTTTTTGATATTCACGGACAATGGCTCTTCCTTTTTTTTGTGTTACACTGGAAGAAGTGGCAAAATGTCAGAAATGAGGCTATTGATAAGTTTGTCAGACTAATGGGAATGGCAGGAGCTCTGAGTTGTGGTTTCTTTTGGAGTAGGCAGAATGCTCGAGTGCATTGCTGAAAGCATCTGTCTTGGATGGATGCAGGAGCAGAGGTTTCATGGGAACAAATGCTTTTCTTCTCTGTAATCTGAAAGTTGAGGATCTGAAACAGAAGAGGAAATGTTGAAAGCCTGTGAACTACAGTGCCCAGAGCTGACAGCTTGAGCTGTGTGGCTCAAACAAGTTCCAGTGGGGAAGGAGGGAGCTGTCTTCAAGCTGAACCACGGCAGGCAGCAGCAGTGCTCTCAGCCTCCGTGCAGAGTCCTGCTGTTTGAAAAGTCCGACCCCAAAACCTGGTCACAGAGGACAAAGCCATATTGAAAAAGGAACAAAAGGCAAGATGCACGCTGACCTGAGAAGCAGCTCCATTTTCTTGGAAAAACAAGTAATCTCCAAGTCCAGCTAATGTAATTGCTTTCTGACTGGGACCCTCTTACCCAGGCTCCTGTTCCTGGAGTGTGAGGTCTGTTTGAAGAGGCCATTAGCAGATCAATAGGAGAGGTCTCCCACAATAGGTTATTCAGTACTGCTGACATCACTGCTCTGATTATCTCTTGTATCTCCTTCTATACTTTCTGAACTGCTTCGAGTAATGGCTAGGATGAGGAAGGAAGGACAGCTGGCTTTGTAACTTGGTGTGCTTTTTTCCCTGAGCAACCTGAGTAAAGGTTAGGTGAGCTATTGACACAGCTTTGAATGTAGCCTGCTGCAAAATCATTCTTTTTCGCTTGTTTTGTTAGAACTGCCTAAAAAGAATGTTTGGGCATATTTTTAATTTATTTTTTAATTGAAATCTTGGAGTTAAAACTGATTTCTGGGATCTCTTTGTAGCTTAAAAAGTTGAGTGAGGAATAAAGCTGGAATTCCATTCTTAGTTTCCTTTGAATTTGAAAGTGCAGAATTGAAGATTGGACCATCATTATCCTGCTAGGACAGGCTTGCTCTGGTTCTTTTTCAAAGCTTCTCCTTCTGTTGAATACCAGTACTTTTATGTTGCTTTGCACACCTGGGAAATTGATGGAATAAGTGGAAGAGAATGTATGCTACGGTTAAATTGGGAAACTTAGCTAAGGTGTATGGATTGTTCTGATTTTGGTATCTGATCTGGGCAAATCCTTTCTCTCATGGGCTGTTCTCCTATTCATGGAACAGAATCAGCTTTTTGTGCTATGCTCACAGTGGGTGAGGTTGGTGTGTGCTGCTGTGGGAACATGTCTTAATCAAATAACCAAAAAAGCTTGTTCTAAATAATGTTGCTAGTGGATGCATTGATAGGAGAGACATACTTGATATATGAAGGAAGTTGAGCATTGCAAGTCTGTAGGAGCTCAATAAGGGATTTAGCAGCCTGTGGAGAGATGATCTGGCTTTGTGTGACTTAGATTTTCCAATGGTTTTTGATAAAAATCCTCACAAAAATCTCTTGAAGGAACTTTGCAGCTGTATTGTGATAGTGGCCTTTGCATGATAAGCACAGATGTGAAATATGTGGTCAGTTCCATAGGGAAGGACAAAACCAGTGAAGATTGAAGGATCTGTTCCCTTCTGCCTAAAAGCCAGCAGGAGAAAGTTCCCTATCAAACCTGCACAGTCTCTGATGATACAGATTATTCAGAGGGTGAAAACGAGGGCTGTGGACCTTGGACCTTGGAAGTTTACCTGAGTTTAAAGAGCAACTGGACAAATTCATGGAAGGCACATTGATGGAGAGAAGGACCAAAGGTCAGAGGAGAAGCCTGACTTGCAAATTGTATGTGCATTGCATTTCTGCTTTTCTCTCCTTGAACATTCAGAATCTTAATGATTTTCTGCCCTAACTTGGAGTTTAAAGCACCAAGTTAAATGCAGGTGTTGAGTAAATTCTGCAAGATCCTGTGTGGATAGAGTCAGGCTGGAAGAATGCCCTTAGTTACAGGAAAACCAACTTACTCTGGATGAGTAGCATGAATGGGGTTCCCATAACAACGGGCTCAGTCTGTGTGAATAAAAAGATAAATCACTTTCTCCCCAAGCAGTTTTTCCTGCCTGCAGCTGATAGCAGAAGGAGGAAGCACGGAGAGTGCAGGCAGTGCATTAGCAAACAAACTACCTGTGCTACCTGGCAGAAAGCAAGATAAAAATAAAGCCATTCCAAAGCAGCTGATGCGTGCTTACAGGATGAGTTCTTACTCAAGCACGTCTGCAGAGCTTTTCCAAAGCATCCTTGTAATTGTCCTCATTGTGGGGGCTGGTTAAAAGACTGTGGAGGACTTGTAATCCCTCAAATCCCTTGTGACAGATAGTGGAGGAGACAGGTGACAGGCTTGTCAAATTTTAGTATTAATTTCCTGCATTTATTCAACGTTTTGGGAGAGAATGTGGTAGAGCTTGAACCCAGACTGCTTCTGACTCAGTTGGGAGCTGGTTGCTGAATTGCCCATCCTGCCCCAGAGGGACTGATCAGTCATTGTATTATGAATTATGATGACTGTGGTTGGATTTCCTATCAAATGACAAACTTAATCTAAAAAAGGCACAAGCAACAAAAAGAAACTGTAATTATTCTCAGTAACCTCCTTCCCCTAAAAGTTGCAGATGGAAATGTAGTGGCAACTCAACTTTCTCTTCTGCTTACTTGTATTTTACTGTAGAAACTTGTCTCATATAAGAGGAAAAAAATTATACTTGCATATCAGAGAAAATCTTTCCATAATCCTTACACTTTCGGGAGAATTCAGTCTGTAAAGGACAAGCATTCTGGAACTTTGGATGAAGTTTTGTACATAAGTTTTGCAATACAGTAAGCTTTGCATTGATGCTGTGGGCAAGTCTGGTGGCTGGCAGTCCTGGAGTGATTCCTGCATGTTTGTACTTTTGGTCACTTAAAGTGAATTTCATATGCCTATGTAATTAAAAAAAAAACCCCAGTCATTTGTTGTTTTGATGATAAAAGTACAACCACTTTATCAAAATATACCAGTTTAGAAAAAAATCAATTATTTCCTACTGTATTAGCTTTATTTTCTATTTTATACTTAGTGTAGAAATCTGTCCAGGTTTTTTCCTGCAGTTCATACCTTTAATGTTACATATCATTAAGTTTTCTGTAATGTGTTCTGTACTAATTGAATTGATTAAAGGGTAGCAACTGCCCTGAAAAAGGGCAGAAGATCTGGTGATCTTCTTGTAGTACATCTCCTGTTTAAGATGGACAGTAAGGCAGACTGGCTTCCCTGAATTTGGACTGGAATATGTCTTTAGGAAAACATTCAAAGCTAGTTTAAAATATAGCCAGGAACAGAGAAGCACCACTGCCCTCTAATGCGCCCTTGGTCCTACATATTTTTTTTAATACAGGAAATAAATTCCCCTATGTACAAGAGGCCAGAAAAGCTGGTAGGTGCTCCCCTTTATTGAAGAATTACCTTTAAAAAGTGTAGAGCTGTTCTTTGCTCTAAGAGGAGCTCAGTGCAAAGCCATCTGATTCTTCTGGAAGTTCTCCATTGGCTCAGTGCCTGGAAGGGTCTGGATGCAGCAGGACCCTCCCTTGTGGGATCCCAGAAGGCCACACTGACACGTGGTGTTGCCCTCCATGGCTGTGCCAAGATGGTCTTTAGACCCATTAGATGCTTTTGCAGGGCAGTCATCACCTTGGCCTCTGATGTCTGTGCCAGAAGAGAGATTTCAAAGCATCAGGGTGGCCAATTTTCCATTCTTTTCCCTGGAGTTTGAGTGGCCCAAGCTGTTGAATATAGTGTAACAAAAAAAAACAGGGACAGGGCAGCTGAAGGCAAGATTTTAAAACACATTTGCAGTACTTATTGGCATGAGCATACAAGTCCCTGGGACCACGCTTTGGCCTTCTTGTGGGAAGAAAGAGCTTTTTACTTAGAGCAGCTGCTGTTTTTTCCTGTGAGCCACATTAGACGGTAGAAGTGTTTTACAATAGTCCTGTTCTTAGAGTAATGCCGGCATTTTTTCCCTAAAAACTAGAGCTGGCTTGTTTTTCTGTGTAGGGAAGAATTGTTTTTTATATAAATTGTTGAGCCCTTTGCCTGGAAAAAAGTAAAAACGCATCAATTTACAGAGGAATGTGCTTTTGCATTTCACATGGCTGTGTGAAAGCAGAGATTTTGAAGTAGAACAACGAGAGTGTTGGCGAGCTGCAGTCACAGGGCTCTGCTGAAAAGGGCACTCTGCTCTCCTTTGAAGAGCTGGAGCACTTGAACAGGATGAAAGCTCCTCTCCAAGCCAGGCACAGAATGCTGAGGCCAGCCCAATAAATGGACTTCTCTTGGCTTCTGCTCTTTCTTTTCTTTTAATGCACCAGCTCAGTGGGCGTGAGGATAGGTGTGTTTGTGTTGCTCCATCTTCCAAGAGCTGAAGTGTTTGTCCAGATCTTTCCCTCTGCAGGAAGGGACATCTTTGGAAATGTGGTAACCTCAATTAAAGCCTGGAAAATCCTCCATCCTCCTGCATGTATCAGTGACCATGCTCCTGCAAAAACACGGGATGATGCATTGGTAAACACTTTATTTACAGGCAAGGAAACACCTTTTCCAGTGAAAGGGCTTTGAAACCAATGTGTGCATTTGAAAATGAAGTCACCCTTGCTCTGGCTGTGTCTTAAGATTCTTTTAGAAGGTTGTTTCCTCCAATGGAATTGGTGTCACAAGGACCTTTCTCAAGATCACTCCTTTTTGCCTTTTTACTATGTAGTTCAGCTTATGTTCTAACACACCAGTGAAGAGAACCCCCAGTGCTGGGGCAGGGTAAGCAAAGAGGGGGGTGATCTCCCTCTGCCTGCAGCTGCCATTTCCATGCTGCTGCAGTCTGCAACACTCTGTGTTAACAGTTTATATTTCACAGAATTGTGCATGTCATCAGGACAGGGTGGAAACTCTGTCTAAGCCTCAAAGCCTCTAGAAATAAAGAAAGCAGGGAAGGAATCTCCGTGGGGAAGAGGAATGTGGGGGTTTTCCCAATGATTTAATTCACAGCCCTTTTTCCTTAGGGCTGCTGTCCATACCAGTAGTCCCTACAGGTTCAAGGGAGAGTGAGGGACCACAGCTGAGCATTTTGGTCAAGATTTTTGGGGTGAAAGATTGGGTTTAGGGAAGTGGTGCACAATGTATGGTGTGTAATAGAAGGATGAAGGAAGGCACGAGCCACATCTGGGGGAAGGGATTTACTATAGTGCTGTGATTTGACATATATTTTCATTCCTTCATCTAGGGGCCCTATAAAATCCTGTTAATGGTGGAATAGTATTTCTGCAGAATTAGGGATGTAGGGATAAAGGGACATTGGTAGGGTAGAAAAAGAACATTAAGCTGCCTCTGTACAGAATACACATTATTAACAGAAAGGATTTGAACTATCAGCTACCATTGGTGTCTTTGACTCCTTTACATTTGCCTAAAATAGCCTAGGCCATTTCCTCTTTTACCTTTGGCTGATTGAGTCCTTGGTTTTCCAGCTGTGGCCCAAATGTGTTGTTTTTTCTGATACCTTAGGAAGGTGTATTTTGAGGCAAGACATGCTATTGCACGCTTCTTGACTTAGGGCCAAGGTTCAGAGAGTGAGAATATGTGTTAATTCTGCAGTGGGAAGAGCTGTGACCTGCAGGAAACCTGTCCCTAAATGCAGCTGCTGTCCCTTCCTTCCCTCCCCTCCCTTGGCAGTGGTTACCCTGGGGTTGGAGTCTGTGTTGGAAGTCCAGCTGCTCCTGGTGGGGGCTTGAGCCAGGTGCAGCCCTTGAGCAGGGTGTGAGCTCGTCTGGTTCTCTCCTTGCTGTGGCACACGTGGGAGTTTCTCACAGGCTGTGGGCTGAGTGGCTTGGGTAACATCTTGCACTGCTTCAGCTGCATTTCCTGGACCTTCACTGCTGAGGACTTGAGGCCCCAGATGATTGTATGGAAGTCCAACACCACGACAGTGTTGCAACTCTAGGGGCGTAGGGAGGACTGCCTGGCATCTATAAAACATTTTTTAAGTGAGCTTTCAGTGTGGAGCTGTAGAAGTGTTGCACTCTGGAGAAAATTACAGCAGCTTCCTAGCTCTGTCCTGAGCCCTAGGCTGAGGCTTTGAGGTTTTGCAGATCTGGCACCTGGCTGTAGTTCCAGCTGCTGCCCCTACTGCAGATTAAAAGCCACTTTTGTTTAATCAAAACAGAGCCCTGTGGGGAAGGGCTGTGAATATGTACCTTGCTGCAAATCATTTTGTGGCCTGTAATTGACCCTGCCTTAGAGAGAGGCAATTGAACCTGATATATTTGGAACAATCTGGCGTTGAAAGGTGTTTCAAATTTCCTCTGACTGGAATTTGGGACTTCCCTAGCATTTGCAGTGTGCTCCTGCCCTGGGATGTGATGCAGGAGGAGTTGAGCAGTGTGCTTGGCATAGATAAGAAGTCAAGGTTTTAATATCACGCAGTCGAAATCTCTTTTCAGCTGCAAAAACTGTTTTGGGAAATTTCTGTTCATGTTGAGCTGGAGGCCTGAAAAGGTGCTTCCTAAGCCCAGAGGTTTTCTTGGCAGTCTCTCTTCCTAATTCCTGAAATCCCTAAATCTGACAAGATTGCAATTGCAGAGTTGAGGCTGTAGACAGGGAACTGGATTAGTTGTTTGGAGCTGGAAGGGGGGTTCAAACTGGCAGTGTGGCATCCGAGTTCCCTGGTTTGGAGCATGAGCTGCTCCTCCTCTCTCTGGTCTCCCCAGCCCCCTGCTTTGCCCCCTGCTGACCCAAGTGAGTGACAAGGTAGAAAAACCAGGCATGTTTTCCAATACCTTTGTTATTTCAAATGGAAGTTTTTATAGATTTTCCTGAAAACTGAGCTTTTACTAATGCACCAGATTAGTGTTGATTGGTGAGATGAGAGCCGTTCACACAAGTCAAGGAGAGGCAGAACATTCTGGAGGTGGCTCTTAAGAGATACCTGCTGTTCCTGCAGGGTTCCCCAAAGTGCTGGTGTGACCCATGCCTGGCTGTGTGCCTACAGCTCCTGGACTTCTATCATCATGGTACTCCCTACACATCCAGTGTACCAGTGCTTCAGGCACTTCAAGTGATTAACCAAAGAGTCTGGCTTTATATCTCACAAAAGGTAGAATTGAGCTTTGATAAAAGTATTTGTGTGTTTCCTACTTTTGTCTGTGACTGAAGAGTAATTTCTAAGAAACTTTTTAATAGTATGATCATTTTAAAAATGATTATGTGGCTCACATGTGAGAAAGAAATGTTTCTTATTACAGCTGGGATGACTCAGAAGACTTTATATACTGTTTTATCACTGCTGATAGATTGCCTGGATCAGTTTCTTACCTCTCTACACTTAGTCCTTCGTATTTTTTTCATTTGCTTTTAGCTTTACAAGCTTCAGGAATTCTTGGTGGCATTCTTCAGCTACTGGTTTGCTCAAGAGGCTGATATTACAAAACTAAGGAAAACTTGACACGTGGCAGAGAATGTAAAATAATTTCATGGCAAAGTCCTCTTCCAAAGTTATAGGAGTTCCCATACCTCCAGTGTCTGGCACTGGACCTTGGCAAGGATGGATCTGACATTGGAGAGATCTTCAGCTATTTCATGAAAGTGTTCCATGGTCTCTGAAAACTTCCTTTTTGGAAATGAACTGTGAAGCAGGGAGAACCTGGGGACCAAATCTCATGTTTCCCCAAACCTGTCGTGTTAAAAGTGGCATTTACTTAGTGGTGGCTCATCAATAAAGTGGAAGATGGTAGTGATGGTGGTTCTCTAGAAATGGCTGAAGGTCCAGAGGTATCTGGGGGTTTATTGACCAACCCAGGTGAGGGAAGTGCAGGTATGTCCATTATATTTGTGGATAACATTTAATTAGAAAGGCTGCAAAGGGCATTGAGTTCCAGATAGCCCTGTCAAATTTGAGCAATTCAGGTGTAGTTTTAGGTTTTTTAAGTAAGAGTAAATTAGTGCACAAAAATAGGTGAAGAACAGAAAATTAGGAGGTGTTGGCTTCTCAGAAAAGGATCTGTCTGTGAATCACAAACTGTTACGTGAGAGCAGTATCACACTTGTGGGAAAAGGTGAATGTACTGAGGTGTACGAACAGAAAGGCAGCGTGTGGTGTCATCCTGCTGTGTTTAGTGGCTGCTGCTGATGCCAAGCTGAAGCTCTGACACTTCTGGGCAGCAGACTTCAAAAACACCACGGGACAAGTGGAGAGACTTGACAGAAGATCAACAAAAACAATTGTGAGTCAAAAAACCACAGTCTCCAGAAGACTAAAACATTTTTGGCTGTTTAGCCTCGGGAGTGTGTTGTCATAGTAGTTTGCAAATATGTAAAAGGCTGCTTCAAAGAGGAAGAGGAATAATCTCTTTTCCAGATTATGTCAAACAAGAGCCTTAAATGGCACTTAGAAAGATTCACACTGAACTTTTTACAACACTGGTGTCTCCCTCTCCAAAAGATGTTTACCCAAAGGATTTCTGAAGCTGTCTTGCAGAACAAATGTGGCAGTCATCAGACAGGAATGATGCATCTGTGGTGGATCCTTGGGGGACCATGGGATGGATTGGATGATCTTTGGGTGTCTGTTGCAGCCATGCCTTTGCCCTGATTTCCCGAGGAAGCAAACTTCATGAAACTGTGCTGTCCATCTTTCAGTCTTCTGGAATGAGCTATTTAAATTCTAAAGTTGGTGTCAACCCAGTTTGAGCAATGTGAAGGACTCAAAGTTGCTATGAATTTTATGTCGTTAGTGGCTCAGTAGGAGAGAGAACTAAAGCACATTCTTCCTGCAGGAAAAGTAATTGAATATCAGTCTAAATTTACCTGAAGCTGATCAGCATGTTTATTTCTGAAGCATTCATGATACACTCGACCCTGTTAAGCATGTGGGATGGAGCCTGGGCAGGGATATGTGTTGGAAGGAGGGATGTGCTGCTGCTCTGGAAGGAATATGACAGTGCTGTCTGGGGGCAGGGAGGAGAAACACTTGAGTAATAGAACCCTTGGTTACAAGAGACCTTTGGAGAGCTCTAATCCCATTAAGCTTGAGACAGGAGTGTTGCCAGCACTAGGTCATGTTGGCTGTCACTTTGTCTTCCTGGGTTTTGAGGGCTTCAGGGATGAAGATCCTCCACCTCCCCACTGACCTTTTCCAGGGCTGCACCACCCTTCCCCTGGTATTTCCTGATACAGACCTTCCAAGGCACAGCTTCTCCTGTTGCCCCTTGTTTGGACCTGTTGTGTGGCTCTGTATTCCTTGTAACTACTTTTAAATAAATGCAGTGTGCTATTAGATTGCCCTTAGACTTCTCTTTGTCAGGCTGAACAAGTCTTTTCACCCCTTCTTGAGGGCCACCTGTCAAGGATAGTCCCTGGCTATCTTGGAAGCTCTCACCTGGATCCTTCCCACAGTCTTTTTGAACCTGGGAATGACCAGGTTCAACAGTAGGTAGTATCATTCCACATAGCAAACTGAAATGTTTTAATCTTCTTTTGGAAAGAGAACAGGGTAGGATTTTAACAGGGAAAAAGATCACGTTGGTATAAGATTATAGCTGCAGAATTAGGAATGTGTTACATTATGGATTTTTGGTTTGTCCTTTTTCCTTCTTGTGTATGTGCTGTTTGGTGCAGTGTCAATGACATACTTTGTTTTTCAAAAAAACCCCAGGATCTCTGTCTCCATCACTGAATAGCTGGGAAGCTGAAAGAAATTTGAGAAGAAAATACAGAGAAATGTGTTGGAATGGGATGTAGAACAGTTATCCTTCTCTGAATTCTAACAAAAATGTCCCAAATAGTGCCAGGAAAGACAAAAATAATTGTGATAAACCTAGCAAAGCTACTTAGAATGTCTCCTGATGTTTTGTTTACTTTAAAATGGGTTATATTCACCTTGCCTACCCAAAACAGTGCTTTCTGAGAGAAAACCAGGAGTGGGACTGGGCCACACTGGCTTACCTTGGGAAGCACTAAACCTGGGCTTACAGGAAATGCTCGTATGAAAGAAGCATCATTTCACCTCCTCTGAAACTATGACAGGGTTGGATTCTGGTTAAAACTGAAAGAGTGACTATAAGGAAGGAAGGGGAGTCAAGCCAGCCAGTGGGGCAGCTGGGGCTTGGACCTTGGTGTTTGCAGCACAGCTCCTCATCTTGATCCTCGTGGGTCCCTTCCAGCTCAGGATATTTCATGATTCTGTGATTCATCTGTGTGCTCAAGGAGGTTAAAGGAGCTGTCCAGAGCAGCAGAGGAGAGCTGGTGCCAGCTGGGGAGCAGGGCAGGGTTGGACTGGCAGCTAAGACTGTCTTAGGATTTACTCCCCCTTGTTCATTCCCTCGTAAGCGCCCAGGGCTTGTGCACCGACAGCTTGGAGCTTGCAGGAGGGGGTTGTGTGTATGTGGGAGGTTATAAGCTTATCTGTTCCTCCCCCCACCACTGCACTAATCAGCATGATGAAAGATATTCTTCCTCCCTGGGGAAGATCTTTCCTCCCTGTCAGGAATCACCATTTCTTAATTAAACTCTTACTCTGAATTTGTACGTAGAAACACGTATTGACTTCAGCTCCAGTTTGCAGCCAATACTCTCTTAAGGTAATAGTTCAGAGAACATCATTCAGCTCAAATTTGAATTTTTTGAGAATAAAAGCACTGAAGATGTCAGGATAGCCAGATTTTAGGAACAGTCTGGGGAAGGTATTTTCTGGTTTAGTTACTGCAAATACTGCTGTGAGCTGGTGCTGTATCAATACCTTTGGAAATTTCCAACTCATTCCGTTTTCATGGCAATCTCCAGCATATATACTTGGTATCCAAGTGTACTTGGTGATCTCATCTTTTTATCTGCATTTCTCCAAGTCCAGATCTCTTAACCCTGGGCTTCCTTAATAGACAATTTTTCAGTCAAAGTAGTGGTTAACATCCCCTGTGTGCAGCTGTAACTTGCTGACACATTTTTGAGAGATGTAGAGTGATCCAAGCTGAAAAATGGTATTACCCCATTTTAATAGCAATTCCCTAAGCATTGCACTTAGAAGAGCCACCCCTGGCTGGAGAGAAAAGCTTTGTGTTTATTGTTTTTGTAGCTGCTGTAATTTTAGTGCATGATTCCAGCTGAATACTCAGTGCCTGTCCAGGGAAAATGGGCTGGCTATTTCCATTCGAAAAGCTGGGTTATAGAAGTTCACCACACCAGATGGCTGTGCATACTTATAATGCTCTGGATTATTAAAGGGCTGTTGTATTTTCCTCTTTCATCCTTCCTTTATTCCTCCTCCCCACATCAACAAATTAATGCTGAATGCTTGGGAATCTGCCCTCTACAGACTTTAGCACATTTCATCTTTTTACTGGACACTTCTTGTTCCAGCTCTTTAGAACCAGTTGGCTTTGATCACCTTGTTGCAATTGTTTGGGGGTTGAATGATGCCTGGGACAGTGGAAACCTGGTGTTAACCCCAGCACAGCCCTAGGCTGGTTTGCCATGTCATGTGTCACAGTTGCTGTCCCCAGCTGCTCCTTTGGAGTTGACACTTTCTGCTTTCTGATGTCATGTGGGAATCTCCGAAATTTGACAAAATTGCTGCATCGTGCACACATGGGTAATGCAATGAAGAGAGTTCTTAGGGACCTTCTTAGAAGCATTAAGGTTGGAAAAGACCTCTTAGAGCATCAAGTCCAGTTAATTTCCTTCTCAAAACTAACAGCATGTCACTGGCCTGCCACCAGAAACATCAGAATTTTAAGGTGCAGCTATTCTGAAAAATGACAGAAGCTGGAGAGCTATGTCCTGCCTTCAGGACCACGCATATATTTTTGTGAAAAGAAAATAAATTTAAGTCATTAACTTGTTTGCAGTGCAGGCTCTGGTGACCACTTTACAGCAGCTCCCATGGCAGGCAGAATAAAATTCAGGGACTCGGCTCTGGTGTCCAAAATCCGCTCATTTTGATCAGCAGATGAAAAGAAAGCTGCTCTGCCTCCAGAGCAGTGGCTCCCACCCCTGCTAGGTCTGTCCAGTTGAGTGAGGAGGCTCACAGCAGTCACACAGGTCAGGGTTTGTTTCCAACGCGTGTTGGGAGCTCTCTGCAGCGCTTGGTGCTCACTTCAGCTGCAGGGGAGAGAGGTGGGCTCATTGTTCAAAGTAGAGAACAAGACCTTGTTTGTTCCCCACATGCCGGCGTGGCCGGCGCCTCAATAGCTTTGATGCTGATGTGAATAACAAGCAGGGGTGGGGAAGGGATTTAATCACACAGAGCAGAGCGCTGCACGCAATCGCCCAGCCTAAGTGACACTCAGAGGAGGATCTCTTTCTTCTCGTCCTCCTCCTTCTCCAGCCTCGGAGCCTAAGTCTGAATAAAACATAACACACTTGAGAGCTCTTTAAGGCATTGTAAAGGAGGCTGCTTTCCCCTGAGTTTGTTATCTAGCAGGGCTGGAGATGCAGATGGGTGAAGCACTGTGTGTTTTATGCAGCTTAGAAGTCTGGGAGATGCTTTGTAGGGAATGCTAGTGCACCCTCAGAAGCAGCAGCTGGCATTCCTGAGGGACCAGAGCAAAGTGTCTCCACCATGGGAGTCTCTCCCATTGTCACTGAGGCTGTAAGACAGGCTGTGGGATGGGTTTCGTACTTGCTTGAAGTGCTGCTAATTCTGAACTCTGCTGCAGTCGCTCTCTTGGGCTGATGTAGCGACTTCTGCAGCCATCTGGTGAGTCATGCCAAGGAATGGCTGGGCTGAAAACCCCAGCTGAAAAATTTACAGAAACTCCCCAGTTTGGCTCACTTTGTTTGCACAAACCAAACTATCTGTGCCAGCACGATGGGGAGTGCAGCATCAAATGAGAATGACAGCAGAAATGTGTTTGTCTCCTGTGATGTGGAGCGTTGCTGCTGATGGTGATAAGGGCACGATGTCAAGGCAGTTCCCTCTGACCAAGTGGGTACATTAAACCCAGTCTATTTGTTGGGGCAGGCTTATTTACCAATAAATCTATTTTATCTTGTGAAACTTCCAAGTAGACATCTGAAGGTTTTCTGTAGGAGAACTTTGCAGGAACCCGTGTGCTGCTGTAGGGCTCCTCAGTCTCTTTGGTGCTTTGATGCTTCTGCAGAGCTCAGTCAGACTCATCCTAGGAATCACTGGGACACAGTATTTTTGGCCTAAGAGCTGTCTTTTGCAGCTGTGATAACATGCTTTGTGCTTTATGTTTTTGCAAAGACTGACTGGCAAGGGAGATCCAGGCCTTTCCCTCACCTTCCTCATAAACATTGTCTTTCTTCTCCTGAAAACAACATGTAATGGAGGTAGGAATCAGGAAATTAGTAGGTATCCTTCCTTCAGGGGGTACTGTTGAGACTAAAAGCAGAGCTTGAAGTCAGATGATTGTTCCTTCTTTTATTTGCACACATCTAACCAAAAGATCCCTCTGCAGCTTTGTGCAGCTCTTCTCCTCACTTTTTTTCCCCTTTTAAATTGTGCTGGATCATGTTTTTAGTCTCTGTGCTAAATTCTAGAGTTACAGACATTATTTTTCAGAGGATGTTTAGTCCTCCCTTCAGCATGGGGCTAATAGTCTCCAGTGTTAAATGAGTCTGTATCCAGGGATTGTCTCATGAGAAATGAGGTTTTTGAAGCAGACACTGCACCAGGTACCCCACACAGAGGGCATAATTGCAGTTGGTAGAAAAACTGGTCACATGTAGGAAGTCTCTGTTGTCTTTCAGCTGGTACTGCTGAGGTTCAGCTCAAAATATGGCTATTCCACCTTTTTTAAAGGTATGTGTGGGTGCTGGGGCCTTGGCAGAGGCTGCCCAGAGAAGCTGCCCCATTCCTGGAAGTGTTCAGGCCAGGCTGGATGGGGCTTGCAGCAATCTGGGCTAGTGAAAGGTGTCCCTGTGCATGCCAGGGGATTTAGACTTTGAACTTTAAAGTCCCTGTCAACCCAAACCATTCTGTGCTTCTCTGCAGAAAGACACCAGAACTTTATCTTTCTGAAGGAACACAGTCTAACAAAGGGAGCAGAAGTTGTACTCAAACTGCATCACATTTGAAATTACTTTCTAGAGAAACAGAAATGCAAGTATTGGTGACTTCTCTTCATTTTTGTAGCTTTGCTGTGTTATATATGTGCAACAAAAGAGCAGGATTTGTCATTGCAGTCCTGAGATTCAAAGGTAAGGCTGTCTGATAAAGTTTAGCTGATCCAGGGTTTCATGGCCACTGGATGGGAACCTTTCCCATCCAAGCATTTCTCTGTCTCTCCTCAGGGAAGCAGATGGGCAGAATCTCCTCTGCATTGCTTCAGTCCTGTCATGTGAGCACACTTCACTGTCCTGCACTCATGTCCTCCCCAAACACACCAGTGTCAACCTTCCTCAGCTCCTACAGAACCCTCTGCCACTGCCTTGCAGTATTAATTTGGAGGGTTAATGGGATTTTGCTCAGTTAAAACTGCTGTTTTGTCAGCTGATGCAAGTTTTCTGGAGAGTGGATGCATTTCTCCAGGGACTGGGGTTGCAAATTGCATCAGTAGAATGTAGCCTTACGTATTACTAAAGAAAAAGCTTCAGTGAAATAGGAAAGATGAGTGTGGTGCAGCAAATCAAACCTTCAGCTGTGTAAACAGATCAATAAACTGATTTGTGTTTGCTGACCAGAAGAAAAATCTAATTGCAGGTACTCCATATTCAACATTTGTGGTGAAACTGGAGTAATTGGAATAATGAGAAATCCAATGTGCTTTTGTTTGGAGTTTATTCTTCTTTAGGATTCATTAAACTTGATGGGCCTCTCAAGGTTTAGGCTGGTTATATGTCACAGTTACTGGGCCTTCAGACTTCATAGATCTCTTGAAATTCCATATCATCACATTTGCCATCTTTTAATAAGACTTGAAAAGATTGAAGTAATACTGTTCCTGGTGTTTAGAGGCTCATTTGACTCACCAGAATCTCATTTGACTGAAGTTTGAGTACTGAACATCAAAATAGCTCCTGGGTTGCCTCAAATTCCAGGTTTCTGCAATTACTTACACCTGGAGGAGAAAATAATGCTCTCCTGCATGTCCTGAAGATGTATTTCCAAGTACTGTTGTGCCAGTTCTCAAATACATTTCATTTGAGCATCTCTTGCATTTATTTGGACTTAGGTAAAAAAGAGAGGATGGGGGTGCTGGCATGATTGTATTTCTTTGAAGGACAGTATTCAAAAAGGTAAAAGGTTTTAGGATAAGAGGGGAAGAAATACCCAGGAAAAAACATGAGATTGGAGTTGTGTGGATGTGTTTTCTCCATCTGAGGGGGGCAAAAGCACTTTCAGGGTGGGTATCTTAAGTCATTTCAATTGCCAGTAACAGAAATGAAGATGATAGTGAAGAGTTCTTAAAAAGTTACTGCACAGAGAGCAAATTGTCATCTGCATTTACCTTCACTTTGAGTTAAAGTTGGTAAATTTAATAGATGTATCATTAACTTGGATGTTAGGATCCATTAGGATTGTTTAGAAGTGGAAAATGAGTCCTCTGTGAAGGAAGCAGAATGGGATGGGCTGTGGCTTCTGAGAGGAGGAGAAGGAAAGAAGGAATTGGGGGTTGATGGAGCGTAGCCAGGTAATGATGAGTTTGTGATTTTAGCTGAATGAATAGCTGAAAAGGAGTCATAAAAAAACCTACAGAAAATGGGTCTTTAAAAGCTTTTCAAGGCAAGCTTGGAAGAGTGGAGGCAAAACCTCTTGTTGCCTGGGTTTCATTTGGATCTGTCCATCAGTGGCAGGGAGAGCCCAGAGGTCTGGCTGGAGATCTGAGTGTGAAGGGAAGGTGATACATTGCTGTTTGACATATGGCACCACCTGGGATTAGCTGAGATTATGTCAATGAAGATTAAATCCTGCAAGTTGATTCCCCTTGCTGCTATTTAACAAATGAAGTAATTTATCCAAGGTCTGTTGGGAATCTATAGGCTTACAATGTGATTTATATTCCCCCATGGCAGGGTAGATTCAGTATTTTGGTTCTGTTTTGTGAATACCATGAAGGCTGAGATCCTCAGTGGTCCATCATTCTGCAAAACAGACCAGTGTGTTCAGTTACAATTGAATCTTTATTGTGGTTTGCCTGATTAATTTGAAAATTTGCTATTTTATTTACCTTCTTTATAAACAAACACTTTCATGGGTCTGATCAAAATTTGTCCCTGTTCTGTTCTAACAACCACTTGTTTTTTTCTTATCATTCATTGCCAAGATACATTAGTCACAACCTGCCTTAATTTTATTTATATATTTTATTATAATTATATTCTTTATAAAGCAGTAGACAGGGGAACAGGAAATGGCATCAAGTTGTGCCAGGGGAGGTTTAGATCAGATGTTAGGAAAAAATTCTTCACTGAAGGACAGGCACTGGAACAGGCTGTCAGGACAGTGGTGGGATTACCATTCCTGGAAGTGTTCAAAAAGCCTGTGGGTGTGACACCTGGGAAAATGGTTTAGTGGTGAACACAGCAGTGCTGGGTTAATGGTTGGACTTGATGATCTTCAAGGTGTTTCCAACCTTAGTGATTCTATGACAGGAAAGCTTAAATGTTTAGAATTTGTAGTTGTTGTTAATGGATTTAATTCTTGAAATGTAGAGTGGAGCAGATTTTGACTTTGTTTCAAGCACTGAAGTGGTATCTGATCTGCAGCAGAAGGCTGTGCTTCCTCCTTGAGCACCAAGTATTTTTCCATTTCTATTCTGGATATATTCAGGACCATCTATAGGGTTTTATTCATGCAGCAGTATTTTCTTTATATCAAGTAGTTAATATCATTTTCAGTCTCTTCTCTTGCATAGTTACTGGCAGTGATCGTGTATCCCACTTCAGCTGAGTAAGCCAGACTGTTTTAGTCCTTGTAAAATAAGATTGTGGTATGCTGATCCCCCTCACAGCCAGTTCCTCAGCTGAAGCTCAGGTTCACCTTTCCTGGCCATGCACTGACAGGCTGTGGGCTGGGAGCAGTGCTGTAGCTTTTACACCATCCTCCTTTTCATTAAAAAATCCTCCTAGGGATCTGTTCTCTTGCTGGTGGCTTGAGTCTTTTGAAAAGAAAATTGCTTTCTGTAGCAATGAATTTAAAACCTCCAAAAAAATCAGGACATACCTTTTTTTTAGACCTTTAGCACGAGAAAAGGGCATTATTTCTGATTGTACAGTCAGTGAACCCTGAATTTTAAAATAGCTGGATGCTTTTCTTCCTCACCCAATGAAGAGAAGAATGAGAGACATGGAATAGCAGACTTTTTTGCTTTTTTAACTAGACATGGGTGGGTCCACCCAGTTACATGTGTGTCACCATTATTATATGGAAATCTTCATTGCAGAAATCAGCTCAGGCTTTTTCTTAATGCAGCTTGGGATGTGACCTCCACAGACTTGAAACATTCAGTATTGGTGGTTTCAGGACAGGTGAGACCCCCAAAATACCCAGTGATTGCAGAAACCTGCTCTTGCCTTGCTCCATTCACCACTTGGGGTTTTCTGCTGGCCATGCTGCCTTCTCCTCTCTCTCCTTACCGTGGATTTTATCACATTTTTCTTCACAGCTTTGTCCACATCCACAGCCTAGCCTTCACCTCGTGCTGAGGGAAGTGTTCTCATTTCCCACCTTAGTGCAAATAAAGTATTTTGTCAGAAATGAAACAATTGAATAATTGTGGCTATAGGTGTTTGACTCATAAATTGTTATGGGCATTCTTGGGTGTACTGGGAGGATATTTATTATAGGAGTAATTAATTATTTTGGGCTTGTTTCTTTAAAACTAGCATATTGTAAAACAAATTCCTTCCTCTTTCCATGGTAAACATTATTGAAAATTTCTTATATCTAACATTTCTATATATTTAGAACATTTTATGGGGTTGTTTCCAGCTGGGCTGAGCTGCTGTTCCAGGGTTAACCAGTAGCAACATCTAAATTTCCATGTGGGAGTAAGACCACAGCAGAAAGTTCTGCCTAATTTTGGTCCCAGGATCAGTGCAGAGGTCGGTGCATCCTCCCTAGATGTGTGCCTTAAGATGAAGAGTCAGAGGAGCCCTGTGGGTCTGGTGTCAGAATCCATCCTCTGTGAGCCATAGGGCTCCTGTTCCTGCAGTACACTTGGACTGGGGAGGCTCTTCAATGAGGTACAGTTACTGTGCTTCTGGGAATAGTTGTAGGATTTTGGAAAGTGATGGAAGATGAGGCAGGAAGGACCAGCAGCTGGAGCAGGACATGTCTGGAAGTCTGTGTGTGTCGTGGTGCAGCAACTGGAGCAAGCACAGGGGTGTGGGTGGGTGTGTGACTGAGTGTGAGACTGCTGGTGAACATGAGCTGGACAAGGGCCTGGAAGCTGAGGGTGTCCATGTGTGTTTGTCTCTAAAGACAAGGACAAAATTCCAAAAGGATCTGGGCACCAGAAGGACCAGGGGAGTCCCAGCCACTGCTGGAGAGATGGTTGGATCTGGGGGTTGACAGAGACCCTTGCATGTGTGCACATGGGTGTGTAAGTGTCTGCAGGCTGGGGGATCAGCTACTGAGTGCCTGAGCCCAGCTGCTGAAGGGATCTACTCTGCACCTATGTACCTGCAGATATATTCCACTAATTCAGCTTCTTCCCTAAAGTGAAATAGTTGTGTCTCATTCTCCTTGGGCGGATACTGCCAGTTACAGCTTGGAAGATTTGAGGATAAAAGAGAGAAGGGAAGCAGCAGAATGCCCCAAGGCGCCTTGCAGACATGGGAGGGAGGAATTAATTAATCAGCAAAGCTGTGCTGGGATGTTTCATTCCAACCACCTCTTTTGTGTTTCAGCCCTGGCCCAGCGTGTCCAACCTGGCCAAGGATTTCATCGACCGCCTGCTCACGGTGGACCCCAGCGACAGGATGACGGCCCTGCAGGCCCTGAAGCACCCGTGGGTGGTCAGCATGGCAGCCTCCTCCTCCATGAAGAACCTGCACCGCTCCATCTCACAAAACCTTCTCAAGAGGGCCTCCTCCCGCTGCCAGAGCACCAAGTCGGCGCAGTCCACGCGCTCCAGCCGCTCCACCAAATCCAACAAGTCGCGGCGCGTGCGGGAGCGGGAGCTGCGCGAGCTCAACCTGCGCTACCAGCAGCAGTACACGGGCTGAGCACCCGCCAGAGGTCTGCTCTGTGCTGCAGGTGTGCACACACCCAGTGAGGAACAGCCAGGTTCCTCTCTCCCTCCCTCCAGGCGTTCCCCCCATCCATGAGGAGGTGTCCCCCTCACCCCGTGCGGAGGAAAGGGAACCTTGTGGTGGCCGTCACACCCTGCTGTGCCACGCCAGAAATGGGGGAGTCCTTGTGGGCTCGGGGCACAGCTCGGAGCCTCAAGGAATGCACAAATTAAGGAGCCACGTGGGGAGAAGAGCTCTTTCTGTAGCCCAGGAGCTTAGTTGTTCATAGTTATTTATTAATTCCAGAGCGTTTAGTTTCTCTCACTTGTGTATGGGAAAAAGAAGAAATCACTTGGTGTGTCTGTGCGTGCATGTCCATGTGTGCACATACACGTGTGGGGGTGTATATGTATTTAAAAATTATGTATACAGAGTTTGAGGTGGTTTAGTCAGGCTCCGTGGTGCCTTTGCAGCAAAGCTGGAATGAGTCATGTGCAGTTAGAAGTGGGATAGCTCTGACTCACTGGTGTGCTGCCCACCAGCTCCTCGCCAAAGAGATGCCAGACAGCAGTTTTCCATGAGGGCTGGGAAGCTGCGAGGTTTCCCCCAAGGGCTGCCATCCTCCTGATGATGTCAAGGGCTCACTTGCCTGATGACATCAAGGGTTTACCCCTGAAATTATCCTTTTCCCTGTTTGCAGCAAGACCAGTGCCTGTCATGCAGGATTTGTTGTTCTTGTGGCTCTGTTGTGTCTCTGACGTGTTACACACCTTGCACCCTTCAGAAGAAGATTGAGAAGGTTGAGGTTTTTTGTGCTAAGGGGAAAAAAGAGGGAGGAAGTTTTAGGGATGTGCTTCCCACCCCAGAGCTGGGATGGGCTATAACCACTGTCAGTACAGTGTTACTGACCACTGCACCAGAACTTTGGTGGTTCCAGGCTTCTCCCTGCCTGCAGATTTGACAGGGCTCCACTGCTTTGTGTGCCTGTGCTGCCCCAGCACTGCCATCCCTGCTTTGGGACAGTGGTGGTGGGAGCTGTTGGGGTGGCCACAAATGCCATCAGAGTAGGGAATTGAGTAGTGGAAGCCCAGTCTGGGAGTGTCAGCAGTGACAATACCCTGGAGACACTGTACAAATGCCCTAGGGCTGTGAGGGGTGATTTAGGTTCACCAGGAAAAAGCTGCCTTTCAGGTGTCTGCGTAGGTGATGAGGTGGCCTCTTATGAAGGACTCTCAGGGGAGGTGGGGGCTGCAGAGCTGAGCTTTGTGCAAGCCTGCTGAGGTATCTTCCCAACTAGTTAGAGCAGCAAAGTGAGGCTGATGGCACAGGCACAGGATGGATTTGGCTTCTCATGGTAGCAGAGACAAGATCAGCAGTGAAGGAAAGTGCTGGGGTTTGAAACTTCTCACAAAGCTGCACAGTTTGCTTTGTGCTGTGCACTTGGAAAGGGCTTGCTTGGCTCTGGGCTGGAGGTGCAGGCAGTGCAAGATCAAGGGGCTGGTGAGCTTAGCCTTTTCCTAGGATTGATGCTTGTGCCACTGTGTTTCAGTGTCAGCAGGGCTGAAGTGGTCAGTCACATCTCCAGGGAGCTCTCACAGTCACACCTAGTCAGCAAACAGCAAAGCAGCTTTTGTGGGAAAAGATTGGAGTTTTCTGTGCTAAGGCAGAAAATAAAAGGGAGATTTCTGGGGGTGTGCTTCCCACCCCAAAGATGGGATGGGCTGTAACCAGACTGGTGTGCCCAGCACATGGTGGGGAATACAGCAGAAGAAACTTGAGGACAGCCACTGTGTGTAGCAGGAGTGAATTTGAAATCCTTTGCATGGTTTTGCATGCTGTTTTGAAAACCTCACATCCTTTGCAGACTGCCCTTTCTGTGAGCAACCTGTCCTACCGTGTCACACACAATCTTTCTTCCATCAGCATTTAACAGGTGCTGCAGAATTCCCCAAATTTGTTTTTTGGGGTTTTTTTTCAACTCTGCGGACTGCAAAAAAAAAAAAAAAAAAAAAAAAAAAGTTTTCAGCATCTTTTACCAAAAAAAAAAAAAAAAAAAAAAAAAAAAAGTTTTCAGCATCTTTTACCTCCTCATGTTTTCCCCTAATTTGTTACCATGAACTCTAAACTAGATGTGATTCCTGACAAAGCAGGCAGCTTGCCACATTTTGCTTCATAAACAGTTCAGTGTCCCTCATGATACTGCAAAGAGCAGGAGCCCCTCTAAGGCCAGTATCAACTGGACCATGGGGGCCCTGCAGGTCAGGTGGTGGCAGGAGGCTCCCTTGGAGCACTTCTGGTTCTGAGCCATTACTTGAAGAGGCTTTGGTGTGTTTGGAGCATCACTCCAGGCACTGTGATTGCTTTTACCTCCTGGCTGCCCCCATGGCCCTCCCCAGATTATCCTGCATGTTTATCCATGAAACAGGGATTTTGCCTGTGTGAGGGGGGTCAAACTGATGAACTGAGCCAAGGCCTCTAGAACTGAGACCCTTCCCCTTAACCACTAGACCATCAAAATGCACAGGCACCATGCAGATATCTGCCCATGCTGTTCCTTCTTGTTTATCCTTCTCTTATGGGATGAGGAATACATAAAGCTCTGGGCTAACCAGGCTCGTTTCTTCACCTTCACAAAGTAGAACAAGGATCTTCTCATCTGTGGCTATTTTTAGTTCATTGATCTTTTCCACATGTTTTTTTTTGCCAGGAAAAGTTCAGAGCAATAGTTTGTGGCTACTTTGGGCTGGAATATGTTTTGGGAAGAGGGAGGTTGCTGTGTAGGTTTCTGACAGTGTCAGGTTTTGGTGGTGATGCTCTGTGATGAGGGATGAATTGGCAGAAGGGAGGATCCATCACATCCATGAGAACTCTGGACAGCTGCAGCTGCTTCTCTGTGATATCCAGGTGTCTGCAGTCCTTAGGCACTCCACTGCTTGGGAATTGTGGGAAGAGGACCAAGGCCATCCCATAAAGAGCTTGGCTTTTCTGAAAAACTCTAGTTCTTCTCACAAATGCAATGTTTTCTTGTTTGCATGGAAAAGTCAGTGTAAACTTGGGAAAATCTTTACAGGTTTTCCTTCCATCATTCAGTTTTAACACTCTTGGCTCACTCCCTCTTCTTTTTCTAAATCCAGTATTCGTAGGAGCTTTGCAGCCAGACAATAACATGTGGGCAGAGGGGAGATGAGCAGAGCTCTGTCCAAGTGACCTGGAGTCCTCAGTGATCTTTCACTCAGTCTGGAAAACTGTGATGGTCCAAATGCCACGTTAGAAGGTCTGGCTTAAGAACAATTCCTCAGGTGCTTTTATTCTTGCAAGTGGGACACGTTTTCAGCTGGGTCTGGTGCCAAGGGGGGCAGGCAAAGTGCTGTAATTCTGAGCCATAGTCCAGGTGCCTTCAATCTCTCCTCTAAGAAGCTCTTCACTGTGAATTACCTTGATCATCTGTCTTCATTCCACAGGAGCAGCTCCAGTGCTCGGTTGATCTTAAGTCTCAGGAGTTTACACTTTTCAGGAGTGCCTTTTTTGGGGATTTTAGAAACTAAAATCTCTCTGAAATGTTTGGGGTTTTTTTTCTGCTCTTCCATTTAATTTTTTTAATGTCCTTCTTTGACTCTTATTGGTGGTTCTTAATTTGGCTTGCAGAGTGTTTTTTGGAGACCTTCCTCTGGTCCTGAATGTGCAGGGAGGACAGAGGTGACACCTGCCTGTTCCAGACCACTACCAAATGCAGGCTCTGTATTACCTGGGGTGGAAATGTGAGTGCTTCTGTTTTGCCTGCTGTGGTTCACGTAGGGGAGGTGGAGTGGGAATGACACCTAGTGGCAAACTGTGGTGTGTCCTTGTCCAGGCACAGCCCTCTCCTCTCTGTGTCCCCTGTTTCTGGGTGAGATGCTCTTTGAGGAGTAAAGGGAATTAGGGTGGTTTGTATTTTGGAACTTAGCAGTACTGTGTAAAAAATCCCACCCTTTTGCCTGGGGAGGCTGCTCTTTTTTGGGGTAGAGAATTAGAGCTTCAAAGAATGTGGCCTGTTGGTTCCTTGATTTTTATTATTTTTCTTGAGGGTCATTGGAAAAGAATGTGAAAAAGTCTTCCAGAAATTGCATTAGGGGGTCTAAAGATTAGTTTCCAGGTTTTTGAGTGTGTAGTGTATTTTCCTGAAAGAGCAGTTACCAGTCCAGGTTCGATTTACTTCTCACTCAGACTTCTAAAAATCTTAACACTTCAAGCCTGTGGGGGTAGAAACCACCCTTCCTTCGATCCTGAAGAAGTCTGTGCTATTTAACACTGCAGTTATGACAGCATCCTGATGCTCCTGCTTTGTGTTGTTCTTGGAAGCACACAGCTGTATGTGAAAGGAAGCTTGAGAGCCTTGTGAGGAACTTAAGCCCAGACAAGAGGGCCCAGACCTGCTGGCTTTGGTAGTGATGTGGAAACCAGCTGCAGTGTAGGGCCTGCTTCACACATGTTTCTTCTGGACATGATAAGCCCTCACACTCTTCTTTGGAATCTGGGTATGTTCCTCTTTTAGGCCAGATATTTTCTGTTCTGGTAATTTACATTATTTCTGAGGCCCTGCTCCATTTCTCAGTCCTGTTTCCTACCTGTGTGTTTGGCTGCAGCACTAAGAGAGTCAGCTTTTATCTGATGCACAAACTGGAATAGGAGTGATGGTTCACTTGGCTGCTGGGCAGCAGCTCTGGGTTTGGCTCTGCAGGAGCTCTGGCGAGTCCTGGGGCAAGGTAAAAGCTTCTGTTTGGTGCCTTTAAGGACCTGCAGTGCAGGCTCAGCTCAGTCTTGTAGCACGTAGGGCAACTACTGTGTGGCTGTTACAGACTTCTAATTAGGCTGTGGGTGGCCATATTATTTTAAGTAACAATACTAAAGATTTGGGGGGGTTGAGGTGGGATAAATTAAAATCTCAATTGTTTGACTTAATTTAGTTTTATAAATTATGCAAAGCAACACAGAGATTGGCTTCTTTGATACCAGTGTGAGCCCTAGAATTTGCAGGGAGGGTGGTTGTGTCCAGGCCTCTCACCCACTCAGCTTTCTCCTGGAAAGTTTCACGAAGTGCCTGTACCACTCAGTGCATGTACCTAGCCCCAAGTTGCCTTCACCACTCTTGGGAGGGTTTTGGTGCTTTTTTTGACCACTCAGTCTCCTCTTTCACCCTGGATTAAGAGTGCAGCATTCCAAGGCAGGTGCCTGCATGTCAGCTGTGCCTTAATGCGCAGGAAACTTCCCAAAGAAATAAATGTGAACGCCAGGGATGTGCGGTGGCACGCGGCATCGTGGAGCTCAGTGTCAGCCGAGGGCAGCAGGAGCTCTGCCTGGTGACAATTGTCCCTCCTGCCACTGTCCCCCTGCCTGGTGACACTGTAGATCCCTCGTGTGTGATGGGCAAGCTCTGGCTGCTGTTGCAGAGGTCGTTGCACTGTTTGTCTGCTGAATGTGGAATGGATGCGTGGAGCAGATCCGCGGCCCCAGCCAGGTGTGTTCCAGAGCAGCAGCTCCTACGTGGACACCCAGATGCCCTGAGTTTTCCTGTTGCCTTTCACTATGGAAAGACACCTCCCAGGAAGCTCTTGGGATTGGAGCTCTTCCGGCATTTGATGTTATTTTTGGTTGCCCAGTTTCCGGAGCTGGGTTGGAACAGTTTGGAAGCGACTCCGGGCTCATCCCGTCGGTCTCCTCACGGGACTGTCTTGAGAAGTGTCCCATTCTGTGCCTTGCCTTTCAAGTCCTGTCAGATGAGTTCAGACTCACTGTAATTTGTTTGTAATGTTCAAGTTAGAGTGTACAGAATTATTTATTTGGTGTACTCGTTCTGCTAAAACATGTCCATGTATTCTGTGTACCCCATGGCTCTGCTGTCCTTACTTCTGCCCTGTGGATCACCCACGGGCTGGCTGCTGGAAGGCAACAATTTCCTTGCTGGGAATGATGGTCAGTAAGTACATGGAGAGCCAGGAGGTTCTCACTCCTCTTTTACACTCTCAGATCACAGGGCAAGAGGTACCAAAGTGCCCATCAAAGTTGTTTGCTGGTTTCTCTGACGCAGCTGCCAGGCCAGGAGCTGCCCAAGGGAGACCTTGTGCAGGGCTGGCATGTCCATGGCATGCCCTGGATGAGGCAGGCACTCAGCCTGTTGCTGGAAGGTGCAGTTGGGAGGCTGAACAGGCACTTTGGGACATTCTGTTTATTTATCTTTGGTTGCAAGGTGGTAGACTGGGCCAGAGGAATGCTCTGGTTTGTCCACAGTCACTCTTCACCTCTCCAGTTTCACTCGGAGCAGCTTTTAGGGACCAACAGGAAAACTTGTAATATTAAGTGAACAATGCACACCCCTCTTGAGCCACCTCCTTTCCAGGATTTTCCAGGGGCAGGGGTCTGTCCCAGTGGTGGCAGAGCTGACAAGGAGCTCAGCATACAGACCAGATGACCCCATAGTGCTGCAGTTGGTCATTCCTGTTTGAAGTTCCCTATAACCACCAGGTCTCTCTGCCTGCATGGTCCATCCCCAAATCTGTTGTTCACTTGCCTTTAAGATCAGTTAGATTCTCCCTGCAGAGCAGACCACTAAATAAAACCAACTCTTACCCAACCAAACTAAAATTTGTTAGCCCTAGGCTTTACTTGAGCAGGTTTTTATTTATTTTAACTCAATCATATGGGCCAGACTATTTGTGTGTGCCCTCCAATTGATGTCCCATACCCCTTCCCATCAGTGTGTCCCTCTGTAGTGTCACACACTCTGCTTAGTAGAGTGATTACATTTTGGGGGCTGTGATTCACACAGCAAAGGTGTTGTATCACCTTCACATCACTGGTCAGGAAAACTAAACCCCACACCTCATGCTGGGACAGTCTGACCCTGCTTCTCTCCATGGTGCCTTATCACCAGCTCTATTTTGAGCTGCTGGGAACCAGATTGTAATTCATTGAGCATGTGTCATGCTACTTCCGTGTCACACAAGACTTTTTTTTTTCCACCAGCCATTGTCTCAAGAACCCATTTGAGTGAAAGCCTGTCACCTGGCCTTGAAATTTGTCTTCAGCTTCAGATTTTCCTTTGCAATGGCCTTCAGTTTCCCACCGTTACCTGGCAGACCTGCAGGTGTGAAGCAGCATGCTGTTCTCCTGCTGTCCCCTTCCCCAAGAGCTGGAGCTGCCTGTGGCTCTTCCTTTCAGCTCTGTATTGCCAGCTGCTACACAAGTCATGGCTTTAAACTGCAGGCAGGGATCCTTTCAGATCCTGTGCACTCACCAACACCCACTTTCCACTGCAAGCTGAGCAGTGCTTTCTGGTGCTGAGCTGCAGCTCCACAGTCCCTTCCCTGGTGGCACTGCACACCTGGGTCAGTGGGAGGACCATTCTCCCAACCTTCAGCACTGCCTGGGTTGATGCCAGGGTGTGTTGAAGACCCCCTGAGCAGCCCTTGAGCCACAGCCAGCTCTGCTCCCCCTCTGCCTGAGCATCCTGTCCTAATTAGGAAGTTCCCCCTGGGTCCCAGCTGGGCACCAAGCTCCAGCTCTGGGAAGTGCTGGGCTTTAGGAGAAAAGCACGGGGTGCCCAAGGCTCCTCCATGTGTCTTCCACCCTGCTCTGCATCATGAGAAGAAAGAAGCCAGAGGCAGTGCTTGGCACAAGGAAGAATACTTTATTAATCCCAGTGAAGGGATCACACTGACAGCAGCTTTAACCCTGAGCAACAACGGCGTCAATCCAGTTACGGAACTGGCTGACACGAGTGTACATGGCCGGCGTGTTGATGTTGCAGTTGGAGGTTCCCCAGGAGACAATGCCAATCAAGGTCCAGCCATTCCCAGTCTGGTACACCAGAGGTCCACCAGAGTCACCCTGCAGAGAAGATTGCTGCTTAGTGCTCCTGGCATGTGCTCCAACCTGGTCCCTGCCACCCCCCAGCTACCCGATCCCCTGCACACAGCTGGGTGCTGAAGCTTAAATACCTGGCTATAAGTGCAAGAGCCATGTACCCTGCTCCTCCACTCTCCCTGTGATGCAATGGGAGCTCAGCAAGACCCCACATCTCCTCCTCCACCCGCCCTGTGCAGCAGGAGCTTGTCTCCTTACCTGGCAGGAGGTGGCACCAGCCCCACCAGCACAGATCATGGCGCTGGTGATGCGATTGCCCCAGTACTGCATGCACTGGCTCTGGGAGATGAGGGGCACGGTCACCTGCTGCAGGACTGCTGCCAAGGCTTGGGCTAGGGGAAAGAAGCACCATTAGATCACCTCAGTGTCTGTGGGTCTCCTGGAGAGCGCACAGGTACCCTGGGCAAGCTTCCACTGGTGCATAGGTGCAGCCATACAAAGCGCCTTCCTCCTCCGTGCCAACAAACCCCTTCTTCCCCAGAATCACCTCGTGCAGGCAGCCCTGAGAAAGGGCAGGCTTGTGCCTGTGCAGAGTCATCCCTGGGTTACACACACCCCCAGCCCCTGAGCACTCACCTACACCCACGTACACACACAGCTCAGACAGGGTTACTCCACTGCCCAGCTCCGCTCTTCCCACATGTACAGGACGTGTCACCCCCACCCTCAGAGAGGACCTCTGCAACAGCAGCCAGAGCTTGAGGAGAGGCACCCCTGGACCCTCGGAGCCCCGAGGAAGAACAGCAGCTACGCAGAGCCCTCCCTGAAGCTGCAGCTTACGTACAGTTGGGGTTGGTGCGTCCCCAGCCGGTGGTGACAGCCCGGGCGTTGCTGGGCAGATACAGGTTGGCAGGGGCCAGGCAGATGGTGGACACACGGGATCCCAGCTGGGCGGGTGTGGACAGCCTCAGCAGGGTGATGTCGTTGTTCATGGTGTTGGGGTTCCAGCCAGGGTTGGTGATTGCCTGCAGAGAGAGAAGCAGCACAGCACTTCATGCCTGCCCTGTGGCAGCAGCCGCAGCTGCAGCCCCGTCCCAGGACCGCATCCACCTGGCTCACCCTGGCCACGGTCTTCACTTGAACGGCCTCAGCATTGGAAGCAAGGCTATATTCCCCGAGGACGACAACGTGGTTGCGTGGGCTGCAAGAGGTAAGAGGGAGTCAGGGGCACGGGTCCAGCCAGCACCCCGGGCAGGAGCTGCACTGGGGGCAGCCACAGGCATGAGGAACCCAAGGGAAGCCACCGTGGGGACAGCTGGAGAGGAAGCCCTGGGCTGCTCAGGCCTTTGGGGCTGACCCGAGTGCCACTCAGAGATGCCCAGCACGCTCCTGCCCTGCCAGTGGCACTGCTGTGGCTGGCCAGGCATGGTTCCTTACTTGAAGTTGCAGTGGGCAGCTGTGACGACCCAGTACTGGTTGATCAAGGAGCCGCCGCAGAAGTGGGATCCTGTGCGGGTCTGGGGAGGGAAGAGGGAAGAGGAGCTGGGGCTGGGCGGGCTGAACAGCCCCAAGCTGGGGACAGGCAGAGGTCCCCTTGGTGCCCAAGCATGGCACCCGGCTGGCCATGCCCGTGCTTAGGGCAGTGCCCAGGGCTGGTGCTGTACCTGCAGGGACACTTGCCAGGGCCATGAGCCGGGCACAGCGTTCTGCCCATTGACAATCCTCTCGCTGTAGGCCACCGAGGGACTGATGGCGGGCACCCCGCAGCCTGCAGGAGGGGCACAGGGGCACAAGGGTGACCCAAAAGCTCAGGACTCCTGTCTGGGAGCTGCTTGTGCTGGTGTGGGTGGTCTGTATCGCCCTCCCTGGCATCCTGCAGCATCCTGAGGACCATCCCACACCCACGGGGAGCACTTACCTGAGACAGCACTGGCAAGGGCCAGGCAGGCAACTACCCACAGGAACGCCATCCTGAAAGGAGATAGGCTCAACCCCGGGGACCACAAGCTTTATAGCAGCCAGGGAGCCACGTGGCTCAGGGCTGGCCAGATTAAGGTCCCCCCGTAGCCTTGTGTCAGCTGTGGGCAGAGTGACAGGCCAAGCCTGGCACATACCATGCCACATGCAAACAGGGACGTGGGAAGGTACTGTCAAGAGACACCTGGGGAGCTTGGGCTTTTGCTGTCTTGGGTTGTGTTAGTTCTGACTGCAACCTGGAGCTGGAGCAGGAGAGCAGAGCACCACAGGGCTGTGAGGGAGGGCAGAGGGGGCTGGTTGTGGGCACACAGCTGGGGTAGCAGGGGGGCTGGACATGCTGGGATGGGCACAGTGCCTGGGGTGGGAGGTCATCCCATGCTCAGACCTGTTTCAGATCTGTTAGGACTAGAGTTGTTTTTCCACATGGCCATGAAATCCTGGCCTGGGCCAGAGCTGGTCCCAGCTGGATGTTCCCAGGGCTCATGGCCACCCTTTGAACCATGTCCCTGGCACAAATGAACAAATCCCAGAGCCAGCAGGGGCAGGTGGGGAGGGCAGACACTTTCCCAGGCAGGAAGGAGCTGTGGGCAGCTGGGCAAGCATACCATGAACCCCAGGAGGACAGTGGGCAGCTCCCCAAGCTGAGGTTGAGCCCTTTACTGAGCATGCCCCTGGCACTGCAGCCACCTGACCCAGGGCTGGGGAGCACTCAGGCCCCTCTGTCCTGGACAATGAGTATGTAGTGTCTGCACCATCCCCTCTGTCCTGGGTGGCCTCCTGGGTTGGCACAGGGTGCAGGGAGCCAGGTTTGGAGTGATGCTGAACACGGGGATGGATCCCTGCCCCAACCCTCCATGGAGCAGAGCCTGGACACTGAGGAGCGAGTGCAGAGCTTAGGCCTTTATTTCCAGCAGTGGTACCATGCAAGCACAGTGGGATATGGCCCATCCCAGGCTGGGAAGCATGGCAGAGCATGGAGATCTCTCAGGGCGCTGCAGGGGCTGGGCACAAGGGGGTAGGCAGAGACACAGACTGCTCCTGATCTTCATATGGCACCTGGGAGGAGATGCCAAGGGCTGGGCAGCAGCAGCAGATGGAGGGAGAGCCAGTGCTCACAGTGGTGCTGCCCATCAGGGAGGAACCTTGGAGCAGGACAACACTCCATGCAGCTTGAGAGCCTCCAACTCCAGTCCTGGCTTGAATGCTAGCAAATGAGCCAGAGCCAGGAGTCTGGCAGCTCAGCAGGAACCCAGAGCTGTCCCTTTGTGCCAGCAGGGATAGGGCTGGTGGCACTGTCCAGGGTGGGGAGACCACCTTGTGCTCTTCTCCTCCACATCAGTGAGCCACGATGAGCTGGCACAGCTGCTCCCCACCGGCCGTGCAGGTCCAGCTGGTGGAGCAGCAACACCCAACCCCAGGGCTGAGCCCCGAGGACCTCCCACGGCTGAAACCCTCCTGCCATCCTGGTCCCAGCAAGGCTCCAGTCTGCCTCAGAGTTGGAATGGTAACAGCCTCCATGGCTGGGACACACTGGCTCAAGGGGCTTTCTGGAGACTTGAGGAAACCCAAACATCCCTGCAGCATCATGGAGACGTGAATTTGCCCCTGCTGCAGATTCCTGTCTGTTCTGCAACTCTTCTTTCTCCTGCAGGCAATGTGCCTGAGCCTGAGCAGCCCTCAGTCACTGTCCCAGCAGGCCGGCAAAATAGCTACAGGGTGGATCTCCCCCAGCCCAGGCATCCCAGGTGCTTGCAGGCAACAGTCTTCTCATGGGGCAGGACCAGAGGAGGATGGCCTTTGTCCAGACTGTCCCCAACACAGGACAAGGTGCTGTGTGTAGGGGATGCCACATGTCCCCTCCATTGTCACCACGCACAGGCACAGAACTGCCCCACATGGCCCCTCCCTGGGACCAGCGGGGCAGCAGAGCCAGGCAGGTCAGGCACACTTGCCCTTGCGCAGGCAGAAGGGCAGCTCTGGCACAGGGACCAGGATGGTGCTGAAGATGGGCCGGTAGCCCTCGGGCAGGAGCTGGGGGTGCTGAGCCACCATCTCCAGCACCACGTGCCGCACTTCCTTGGAGACATCACCGCGGATATCCAGCAAGGTGGAGATGTGCTCATCGCTGGGCAGAGAGGCAGGGGTGAGCCCGGGCACTGCCCGTGTCCTGCAAACCCCCCCTGACCCAGAGGAGCCAAGCCAAGGCCAGGGGAAAACTGGTACTTTGCAGCAGGCAAAGTAGCATTTTCTTGAAAACAATCCCCCCAAATTCAAACCTTTTGAATTTGGTTTTGACATTTCCAATGTGGTGTTTTGTCACTTTTCGCAGTTTGTTTGGCCACCAAATACAGATGTGCAAATGCCACAGCAGAACTGCTGTTTTCTTTACACCTTTGCCCTTGGGACTTTTCAAGAATCACTCAAATCTGAAGCTTGGGAAAAGGAAACCTCAGGAAGAAGGGGGTAAAGGCTCAGGTTTCTGCCTGCTCTGCTCTGTCACCCCATAGGATGCAGCCCAAGACTGGCTCTCCTGGGCAGGCTCACTCCTATCCCCTCCTGCAGGGAGTACCTTACCTGACATCGGGGTACTTGGTGATGAAGCCCAGCACCTCCAGGCTGAGTAGTGCTGGGTCTTTGAGGCAGATCAGCTCCCGCAGGGCAAAGACAGCCTCCAGGCTCTGCTGGCTCTTTTCCAGGCCCTGGGGAGGAAAGCAGCCAGGTGTGAGCCCCAGAGGAGGTCACTGCAGTGGCTGGGGAGGCAGCTGCATCCTCAGTGCCCTCGTGGGGACCTGAGCCCCTGCAGCTGGTGTCTTCCCACTAAGCATGTCCCACCCATCAGGGGCTGCTGGGCAGGGAGATGGTCCTCAGAGTCCCTAATCCCACCGGTTCCTCCCACATTGGCCTCACAACCACCCAAGTGTAACAGCCGCATTTGCTCGTGGGCTGCGGGCTGGAGGGGAGCAGGAGGGTGAGGTGATGCTCCCTTTCCGTGGAGCAGCCCCGGCTCCCCCCCGCACCCAGGCCCCTCTCACCAGGCCACAGAAGAGCTCCCGGAGCTGCGTGGCGTCCTGCAGCAGGCGGTGGCAGAGCTGGCCCCGCTCCTCCCGGTTCTTGCACAGCATCTTCCTCTGCAGGAGTGCCCGCAGGTACTGGTTCGCCACCAGGAGCTCGCTCTCCGCCAGCAGGAGCTGGGCAGGGGACAGTTGTTAGTGCTCTCATTGTGTGGGTGTCCAGACCCCAGCTTCCCAGGGAAAGGCAGAGGCAAAAGGGGCTGACACAACACCAAGCTGTGGAAACAATCTCCTGGGATGCCCCCTGACCGAAGGGACAGAGAAAACATCTGGATTTGGGGGCAGCCCTGAACATCTCCGTGTGGCGGTGCTCTCCGGACTGCTCCGGAGGACACAGACTCCAGCATTCCCAACATCCTGACCCCAGCACAGCCCCCCTGCCCAGCCTCCCTGTCCCACAGACAAGCTGCCGTTCGAAGGAGGTACCGTGAACAAGGGTTTCCTGACGCGGGAGAAATCCTTTGCATACTTGTCAATCACTTCGCACATGCTGCCGACCAGCTGGGACCCGGAGAGCCACTTGCGGGAAGGCAGCTGCAGGCAGAGGGGCTGAAGGGAGCAGAGGAGCGGGGTCTGTGCCCTGCATCACCGCAGAGCTGCCAGCTCAGGGCAGCACAACACCCACAGCTGCTGCCCGGCGCCACTTTGCCTTGCAAAGCCCCCCGGCCCCTGCTGCCAGCCAAAACTCAATGTAAAAACAGCAGGGTGGTTAAGGTTAGGAAATTGTGGAAACGCTGGGGCTGTCCCTCCCTGACACCCTGAGAGCCTGATTTTGGGGCTTTATCTGGGTCATGCTGCAGACCTGTGGACCTGAGCAAGCTGCTCCTCACACACTTGCTTTTGGCCTGTCCTGCTGTGATTTTATTTTTAATTTCCATTCCTCCCCGCTTCCCTTGTGTAGACATAACATGTTTTTTGATTTCCTACTCCCTCCCTACTGTCCTTGCCTCTCTTCCTGCCTGCAGGCACACACTCCTCCTGTCTCTGCTGGGGCCACTGCTGCCTGCAAGCTCTTCACCCTTGGCTCTTCCTTTGTTTTCATGGCATTCAAGCCCTAAATAGTAATGTTGTTAGCTATTCCAGGTTTTGGTTCAGACTCCAGGAAAGCTAAATTTGACTACAGTAGCAGGAAACAACTCGGGCAGTTGCACATGGATTTGTATCCTCCACACAGACTTTGCTGCTCTCCAGCTGGTTTTCTGCCATGGAACAGCCAGCAGAAGGAGCATGGCACAGCTCGGGGGGGCCATGGCTCCTGGTCCCTGTCCGTTAGTGATTTGGGGGCCGTGAGCCATCTGCCCCAGCGATACGGGGCGGTGCTGTTGGCAACAGACATCGGGTGGTTTATCAAGGTCTGGGGGACAGGCTGGCAGAGATGTCTGCAGGGTGATAGCAGGCTACAGAGTACATGGCAGGGACCCTGGGCAGGAATAAACTCAAGCCTGGGGTGTTGTAATAGGGCTGTTCTTGCTGGGTTCAGCTCAGGTGCTGGACCAACATACCTGCAGGTCCAGGAGCAGTTCCTCCAGCAGCAGCTGGGTGGCTTTCTTCTGCATCCTGTCTAGAGCAGCCTGGAGGGATGCAGGGACTTCTCTGCAGGCAGTGTCAGGGTGCAGGGAGGAGACAGAATTGCTAGGAGAGAGAAGAGAGGGTACAGGTAGCCTGGGAAGCACAGTGGGAAGACTGGCCCCAGGAAGGATGGGTTGGGTGTTGGTACAAGAGCTAGCAGGTGCTGGTGCAGGTTACCTGAGAGCCAGGTTGTTGTTGAGCACGGCCAGCAGGTGGGAGATGTAGTACTTGGGAACAGCCCGGTCCTGCTGGTGCTCCTTCCCACACTGCACCAGGGCCTCCCGCAGGCTGCAACACAGCGGGGCAGCTGGGAGGAGCAGGCAGAGCCCCAGGTGTCCCACCACAGGACCTGGCCCTGGGATGCTCCTGGGGACACATGGACCTCCCACAACCCTCCCAGCTCACTTGGCTCCTTTCAGATCTTGCCACCAGGCTGGAGAGTGACAGGTAGTTGGGCAGTGTGGGACAGTGGGACCCATTCTGGATCCCTTGGGAGGGCTCAGCAGACAAGCATTTGGGGCAGCAGGCCCTGAGAGTTGATGCCCCCAAAGGCTGAGACAGCAGCCCCATGGATAGACAGGCTGCTGAGCCTTCTGTGGCCTGGATGAGCATTGGGTGCCCCACAGCAGATCTCCACCACCAGCCTGTGATGCTTGGCCGTGGCCCCAGGGTCTGTGAGGGTGGACAGGGGTGTGAGTGGTTCCACTGACCGGCCCAGGAATGCCTCAAGCTCCTCCAAGGCCATGTTGTAGATCTTCTGCTGCAGAGAGTTGGTGATTAAAGAAGCCACCTGGATGTTCTCATTCAGCATCTGCACCAGAAAAGGAAAGTGGAGGTGATTCAGGGAGAGCCTGCAGGCCATGGACTCATTTTGGGTAGGTCTCACATGGCCATGCCCCATCTGCACCCATGTTCTTGGGGTCCCACCTGCATGACAATGGCAGGCAAGGCTGACTGGAAGAAGCCCTGATGGTCTGTCTCAGGTTCCTCTTCCCTGAACCATTCCTTGAACTCCACCTCCAGGGTCCTCTGCATCCACTCGAACACGCTAGCCTGCAGGATGGACACACACCACAGGGAGCCCAAGAAGCCAAGTACAGACTCCCTGAGACCCAGCAGCACAGCAGTGACTCCTGGGCCTCATCCCAGGCTTATGGTCTGCAGCTGCTGTCAGAGCAGATGCTTGGCTCAGTGGGAGTCACTGGGTCCCCGTCCTGCTCACCCACCTTGACTTTCATCACGTATCTCCTCTCTGTCTGATCCACAAGCTCAGAGGACATCAAGGGATCCAGAGCAGAAACATCCACTTCTGGGAGGAGGTCAGGGTGACCCATCATCTCTGGGCTGGAGGGCAGAGGTGGGGCAGGGCTGGGAAGGCCTGTTTTCCAGAAGCTCCTACCTGTCCCTCTGCCCTCCTGGCCATCATTCCCTGGCAGCCAGAGACACTCTCCCAACCCACCCATGAGCTGGTGAACAAGCCAGCTCTCCACAACATCCCCCGCTTGGCTGGTGCCGGGGTTGGTGCTGACCTGTGGTACACATGGAGGGCCCACTCAAGGAGCAGGAAGAGTCCCTGTTTGTCCAGGTCCTCCCGCAGGATCTCCTGGAGGTGGCTGCTGAGGGCCTGGTGGTAGGTGGCAGTGCAGACGCTGAGGATGTTGTAGTGAGCTGGGACACACTGGACCATCAGGTCCTTCACCACACACAGCTCAGACACGATGTCCTTCTGCAGCCCTGCCAGGTGCTTGGCCAGCCCTGGCCCCTCAGCATCCATGCGGGGAGCACGGAAACGGGCTCCTGTGATGGTGTCCTGGAGGACCTGGTAGAACTTCTGCCTCCAGCCCTTTGGGCGGCCAGGGGGCAGGAAGGTGGCCTCCAAGAGCAGAGTATCATCTATCTTCTCCTCCCGCTCAATGATCCTCACAGCGGTGACAAAGAGAACGGGGTCCTCGCGCACCAGCTGCAGGCTGCTGCCCACAATGTCCCACAGCTGCTTGGCCAGGCTCTCGTTGAGGTCCTGCAGGCCACTGAAGTAGGACAGCACAGTTGCCTGGGCACTGGAGAGCCCACGGAGGTGCAGCTGAGAGAGGATGTCATCCCGGAGTTGCTCCACCATCATAAGCTCCACGTGGGCCTCCAAGAGATGCTGCCCACGGAGCAGATGCAGGATATGAGAAAAGACCTCATGGACTGTGGGAGAGGGAGGAGAGATAGCTGCACTGAGTGTGGAGATGAAGGGGTTTGCACCAGGAACATAGATGCAGGTTATCAAGGAGATGGTGAGGGAAAGGTCTGGGGCTCTGGGAACGCCATTGGATCAGGCCCTGGGGAAGCAGGGATAGCTTCATTCACCCAACTGGCAAAGCCTTTGTGACTTGCTCAGGCTTTGCCACCAGCCCTGCACAGAGCCCACAGCTGGACTAAGGTTTCCCCTGGTGCTTTCCAGCCCAAATTGACCAGGACTGGGCCAGTGCCTTACCTGAGAAGATCTGGGGCAGCACCTGGACCACCGAGGCCAGCTGTACGTGCTCCTCCATCAGCTCCCTCATCTGCTGGAGGCCCTGGAAGTGGTCTGCGCTGTCGAGCAGGGCCCACCGTGCAGCCCCCAGGTCCTGGCACACGCTCTGCACCTCCTGGGCCGCTGAGCGCAGCTGCTCCAGCCCTGCACTTACCCCCTCCAGGTAGGACTGGACAGTTGACTGGGGAGCAGAAAAGGATGGAGGGGCAATGGAGCAGCTCCAGAAGGAGGGAGGACTCCACACCGTTTGCTCCAGACCTGCATGATCTGTGTTGCAGGCACTCTCCCAGGCCCACAAGGTCCAGGGTAAACAGTAATCAGATGTCTCTTTCAGTTTTAAAAGATTACTTTGTTTCTGCAAAAGAGCAGTGGGTCACAGGGCCCCCATGTGTCCCCAAGGCTTGAAGGACCTCAGTGGCCATATAAACCCTCCTCCCAAATGGAGTGCCATTGTTTCCAGCTCTGCAGTGGCACTGGAACATCTCCATGTCCTATCCACTCATTTAACTCCCTGCTCCTGGAGCCAAGAATCACCAGAAGCAAGTTGCTTTCACTGAGACCTCACAGACAATTCATCCAGAGTCAGGAGAGGAGAAACCATCTCTAAAATGATCAGGAGAAAGTTGTGGTGCTCAGACTGATTCAGTCCTGAGCATAATAATTCCTTGGGTCATGCAAAAGGGGAGGTGAGTGAGGAGGGAGATCTGCAGGGGGACTGGGACAGCCCTTACAAATGTGTAGAGATGGAATTTTCCCTGTGGAAACCCACAGGCAGGGGCAGGTTGGAGCTGAGTGCCTCCTCCCAGCCGTGGGGCAGGGCAGCCTTTGGGGCTGGGACAGAGCAGTGATGGGGTGCACTGAGTCCTGCACATGGAATGTGCTGAATCCCCTTGGTGTTTTATTTTGAAGGATGGTCAGAGACACAGAAGACTCCTTTTAACACATCAGACACTGCCTGAGGGTAAGGCAGAGGGTGAAGGGGGTCTTCTACCCCCTCTAATTGCACTTCACCTACCAAGCGCCAGCCAAATGAAAAGATTTAGTCCAAAGAGGACATACAGAGGATTCACCTCGAAAGAGGGGACCCTGGCTGGGATCCCTGCCTGAGGAGGGGGTGTGGCTGCAAGTGTCCATGGGATGGGCAAACACACACCTTCAGCCGGGACTGGATGGAGCTGTTCCTCTGCGTCTCTCGTCTCCGGTAATGGCCGAGCCCCTCCAGTTTCTCGGGGCGGTAAAACACCCCTGAAGCCCATTTCAGAGCGGCTCCTCTGGCCAGCTTCTCAGCCTTCTCTGCTTCCGGCCACTCCTCGTCTGGGGATGAAGCCAGGGGTCAGCGAGCACAACCAAGTGGGGCAGGAAGGGCCCCTGAGGCCAGAGGCAGGAAGCTCGCTGCCAGTGGATTTCCAAGCACACACGGACGTGGGAAGCTGGGGAGCATGGCACCAAGAGGATCCTTCCACAGGGGCCCCCCAAGATACCACCACCACGGCCCGGGGTTGTCACAGCCGCTGTGGCAGCAAGAAGGCTGCCCCGGGGAGTGTGACTCAGCCTGCCAGCTCAGATTGTCCCCAGGCTGAGCACACATCCTGGCTGCTCCCCCAAAAGCAGTGCTGGGTTGTCTGAGGGGCGCTGGTGCCACTTGGGAAGCTGTCAGCAGGGTTGAGGCTCCAGCAGTGAGTCAGCAGGAGGGATGGGGAGATGGCAGCTTTTGCAGGAGGGGGAGCTAAGCTAAGGTCAGGATTGGAGACTCCTGGTGTCCCCAAAGCACCCAGCCAGCTGTGCCCCCCTTGACACAGGGTCCGAAGCCATGCCAAAGAGCTCCTGGCTACAATGGAGGGCTGAGAACCAGCACAGTTATCACACACCATTCCCAGTCCCCAGTGCCTGGTTTCATCATTCCCCCACCCCATCCCATCCCCAGCCACTCCCTGCAGCCCCGCGGGGCTGTCACCCAGTGCCAAACCAGGCTCCTGCACTGCTGGGGTGTCACTGGCAGCCTTGGGGACCGGGGGATTAGGGAGGAGGACAGCAGCTTTGAAGATAACATGTGCGGTGAGCAGTACTGCCCCGCCGCAGGTATCACCATCAAGAAGCACAGCCAGGCTGCCGCCCCGCAATGACACAAGGCAGCAGCCGCGGCATAGGGAAAAGGTCCGGGGGGGTGGGGGGGTGAGGCAAAGGGCAGGGAAATCCCCGAAATGTGCTGCAAGCAGCAGCCTCCCTTCCCTGCCCAGCTCGCCGGCTCCCCGGGGCGCGTCATCCCCGTTACCTCTGGGGCTGGCGGCGCGCTCGTCCTCCGCAGACATGCCCATGGTGTCCGGGCTGTGCCGAGCTGCGGGGCCAGGGCAGGGCTGCGGAGGAAGCTGGCTGCCGTTTCCTCAGCCGGAGCAGCCGCGCTCCTCAGGGCCTCATTGTGTTCCCGCAGCCGCGCTCAGGACGTCAGAAACGGGGGGAGAGGAGGGGGGACACGGGAAGGCACCGCCACAGCCGGAGGGCTGGGGAGTAGAAATCACGGAATCTAAGGATCATTTGGTCGGAAAAGCCCTCTAAGATCATCGAGTACCAACCGTTAATTGCCAAGCCCACCACTAAACCATGTTCCTAAGTGACACATCCACACTCCGGTTTAACATATCCAGGGATGGTGACTTCACCACTGCCCCGGGCAACATCTCCCAGTCTCTGACCATCCTCTTAATGAAGAATTTTCCCCTAACATCCAATCTAATCCTCTCCTGACTCAACTTGAGGCCATTTCCTCTCGTCCTGGAGATCACACCCTGTCTACCCTCACCGGCACCCCCCGTTCTCCGGACACTCAGCCCTTTCTGTGCCCGCAGCGCTGCCCCCTCGCACCCCCCTGGCTCGGGGAGGAAGCGGGGTGTCACACCCCAGCCCATCCTCAGTGCGAGCCCACTCGAGGCTGGATCCACCATGAGGGGGTGCGCTGTGCCAGCCTGACCCGAAGGCGACAACGGAGGGATGGACCCTCCATGGCTGAGGATGGACCTGGAGATGTGTCCCTGCCACAAACTGCTTTCTCCGGGCACAGGCTGGAGGATTCCCCCGGTACTGGGGACACAAGGCACCGGCCGCGTGCTGGAGCAGCAAACCGCCCCTGTCACCCGGGCGGTGAGAGCTGGGGACATGGCTGAATCCACTGCTGGGGACACGGCTTAGGCTTGGCTTCGGTACCACAGGGCGGGAGTTTGACTCCGGCACCGCAGAACGGCGAGGGGATGGACGCACCCCTGGCTTTACCCGGGGGACCCCCAAACCGACGGTGCTGACGGAACACCGGGAGCAAAGCGAAACAGCTCCCTACCCCCGGCAGGCGGTGGGGGGAGTCCCCCGTCCCCGCCCCGTCGCCGTCCCCGCCCCGGAGGTTCCCGGGGAGCCCCGCGGCCCGGAAGCGGATGCGCGGCCCCGGAGCCGGCGGCGGGCAGATGGCGGAGTGCGGGGCGCAGCCCCCCGGGGGTGGCAGCGGGGCTGCGGGCGCGCCCAGCCGGCACGAGAAGAGCCTGGGGCTGCTGACCACCAAGTTCGTGTCGCTGCTGCAGGAGGCCAAGGACGGCGTGCTCGACCTCAAGCTGGTGCGGGGGCAGCCGGCGGGGGGCGAGGGTTCCGCCGCTCCCGGGGGTGGGCTCGGAGGGAGCGGCCGCCAGGAGAGCGGGGCTCCGGCGGGACCGGTCCTCCGGCGGCTGGAGAGGGTTTGGAGGGGGAGAATGGGGACGTGGCAGCGCCCGGTGCAGCAGGTGGTTTAGATAGGATTCCAGGAAAAATTTCTTCACGGAAAGAGTGGTCAGACACTGGTGGAATGGGCTGCCCAGGGCAGCGGTGGAGTCACTGTCCCTGGTCAAAAGCTTTATTATGGATGTGGTGCTTAGGGACATGGTTTAGTGACGGGGTATAGTGGTTGGGATCGATGATCCTGGAGGGCTTTTCCAGCCGTACTGATCCTGTTTCTAGGTGCTCGGAAAGCGGGGTCCCTGGGGGGGCGGCAGCGCTGCCAGCCGTGCGCAGCGGGCTCGGCACTGGCCGCCCTCACAGCCCCCTCCTGCTCCTCCTTCCCAGGCCTTCTCCCCACCCCATCGGGTTGTTCCAACCGCTCTTCTTTCCCCAGGACCTCGCCAGGTGTTTGTATGCTTCAGCTGCAGTCCCGTTTGACCACCTTGTTCTCTTTTGTGTTCTTGCTCTGTGCTTGATCGCTGGCACCATAATGATCCGGCCCTGCAAAGTCTCAGACATCTACAGGAATACATACCCATAGAAACTGTCCATAGAGCACTTAGCGCTCCCAGCACACACCAGGAGGGGGAGTGTGGTCAGAGTCACCTGCCACAGGTTGTCCCCGATGCGTTTAGGCAGTGGAGCAGTGCTCTGTGAATGCATTTTGCTTCTGTATTTTTAAGATCTTCACTTAGAGGAAGTAACACTTTGCCATGTACAGTACTTAATCTCTGGCTTTTCCTGTAGGGGAAGTTCCTTTGCTGTGGTTTATATAAGCACCACTTATGTGGGCACATGTGTGAGACAGGCAAGTGCCAGAACATCCCAGTAATGCGGGGCTGGAGGAGTTTCCTGGCTCCATGCCTGTGCCAAATTCTTTTCTCTTTGGATTTGACAATATCTTTCTGCTTCAAATGTCCACTAAGTGGATTCATGTTGTTCAGTGTGATTTGTGTAGTTGTGTGGTGTAGGGTCTCCAAAGTCCCAGCCCGTGGCTGGTGGGTGACAGGGACATGGTTCCTGTGCTGACCTGCTCTGTCTGCATTGCCATGGACATTGTTGGTCCTGGCTGTGCACACATTAACTCTTGCTGGTGCCAGGTGGCTGTGTGGTACTGGAAACAGTGCCATTCCTTGAGTCCTGAAACTTGAGGGGGAAAGGATTGTGTGAGCAAGGCAGGGAAGCCCCAGGGTTGCTCATGTTTACTCTCCACCTGGAATCATGTCTTTCAAACAGAGGAACTCTTGAAAAGATATTGATTCTTTGTCAAATGGCATCAGATCAGCCTTAGAAAAGACCTTGTGAATGTTGATTTCACTGAAGCGTTGTGCAGGCAGCTCTCAGCATTCCCTGTCCCATCCCCATCTCTACCCTGAGGGAGCACTGAATTTTTAGGCTGCTGAGCTACTGTTTTCTAGCACTGCTTTGCTATTGGAGAATGGTGATTTTTGGATCCACTGCGAGCAGGATTGCTGGAATTTGGTTTGTGTTTAGTGGGGAGGCTGTGGGGTAAGAAAAAAAGACTTCTCATGGTCATATAAGATCAAGATCATGGCTGTGTAACTTGAAGCACTGAAATGGGAGAGGTATGAAATGGGGGGCAAAGTACATGGGCAGGAGTTAATTTGATGCTCAGGAAGGAGCTGAACACGACTGAGAGTTTGGAATTAAGTGTCTTAACCTTTTTTAGGCTGCAGATACCTTGGCTGTGCGACAGAAGCGACGGATCTACGATATCACAAATGTCCTGGAAGGCATCGGGCTGATTGAGAAGAAGTCCAAGAACAGCATCCAGTGGAAGTGAGTGGCAGAGATGGTCTAAATCGTTCACAGGTCCCTTCTAGTGCAGGTTTAAGTGACAGTGGGATTAAAATGCCCTGTGCAGGGGGAGGTTCCTCAGTGGTCCATGCTCTTGCCTCCCCCAGCTGGGCTGTGCTGATGACACAGTGAGGAAAGCTGAAGTATGTATGCTGTCTTTCTTACAGCAAAGGTGTTATTCTGGTACAAACTAAAACTTTGCACTGCCTTGGGCTAGAAAAGATACCTGTCATGGCACTGGAGGTAGGGAAGAGTCCTGCTAGATGGTGGGAAGTGGAAAGTTGTACCAAACATTGCTGTGCTGGGAGATGGGGATCTAGAGCAGCTAAGACATGGCTTTCCAGGCAATCTGGCATTGATGTTTGACACAGGTGGGAATAAGAGGCTGGCCAAGAGGCTGGGGTTGGTGTGTGTGCCTCCAGAGGCTGATACCTCACCCATTTTTGCTTTACCCAGGGGTGTGGGTCCTGGCTGCAACACACGTGAAATAGCTCACAAACTGATTGAGCTGAAGGCAGACATTGAGGACCTGGAGCAGCGGGAACAGGAGCTGGAGCAGCAGAAGATGTGGGTTCAGCAGAGCATCAAAAATGTTACAGAAGACATGCAGAACAGTCGATATCCTTTGTGTGAACTGATGGCTCTGTCTCTGTGTTCACTTGCTGGGCTGGGGAGCAGAGATCTGAGGCTTGGTGGGTGCTGACCTGTTGCTGCTGGAGAAGCTGCACTGAAAAGGTCAAAAGGCAGCACCTTGGTTTGGAATTAGGGTAACTGTCCAGCCTGGAGACCTGCTTTTCTCTGCATCCAGCTTCTCCTCTGGCTTTTGGAAGCAAAAAACACAGTAATGTTTACCACACTGAGAAAAGTGCTTCTTTTTGAGTCACAGGTGCCACTTTCTTGAGTGCAGAGCAGCTCTTGTGGCTTAACTATCTCAGGATGTCAGCTCTGATGGGCATGAAGCTTGCAGACCTCACCTGCAGACCACTTCAGAGTGTGGCATGGAGAGCCTTCTGGGAATGGTGTTCTTCTGCTCAGAAAGGAAACACCAGGTGCCCTTTGAGCTCTCTGTCTGTGCAGGAAGCTGCAGCCTTTCTCCTTAACCTTGGGAACATTAGCATATGTGACACATGAAGATATCTGCAAGTGCTTCACAGGTGAGGAAACGGTGCTCCATTGTAAAGATGTGATGCTGCAGGCCTGTCAGTCTGCTCCAGCTGCTCTGCTTTCTCCAAGGAAGAGCAAGCAGCAGACCATGGGCTGCCCAACAGCATCGAGTGAAATACAGTGTCAGCTCTGATACCATCCTGGGTTTGTGTACCACTGAGTTGTAGCTTTCTTGTCTCCATTAGAAGGGCCAGGACGTATCTTTTACTTGTGCTTAAAGGAATAGAGGTGCTGCTCCTAAGTCTTCTTGCTGGGTTTCACTGTGTGGGTGTGTGTGTGTTATGTTAGAAGCCCTTAATTTTAAGGGCTTGGGTGGGCAATGTTCTAATGACAGGAAACAATTTCATTGCACAGTAGAAACCATGGTGTAAGCAGGGAAATAGTATTAAAGGTGGTCCCTCAGCCACATCATTTCCCCTGCCAACAAGAATGCAGGAAAGAGGCAGTGGAGGACAGAAGGGAATGCTCTGCCCTCACTGCCTTCATTCCTAAAGTTGGGGGGGCCTGTATCAAAAGTCCTATGTTCTGTCTTTGGGGAAAAGTGAAGAAAACCCACATGAGACTTTGTTTCTTCTGTTGCCAATTCTAATGATGGATACAAGACCAGATTTATGCCTGCTGGCCAGCATGCAGTGGATCAGCCTCAGTACAGGAACTGCTCTTCCCACCCAGCTGTGGTGGTGTGGAGTCGCAGCTCCTTTCTGCTTCAGTGGGTGCCTGACCTCTCCTGACCTGGCAATCTGCATCTGCTTGGTTGCTGCAGAGATTGAAGCTGTTTATCCTGGCTGCCTCCAGCCAAGCATAATCTCACCTGTGTCTGGCTCTCCTCATCTCCTCCAAGCACTTTTCTCACCCTGCACTTCATCAGCTCCTCTGTTTGCTATCGCTGCCCTTTTGCTTTCCTTGTTCACCAAGTTCCTGCTGGTGTAACAGCTGCATCACCACCCCCTTGGCTTTACTGTTTCTTCTGGTTGAAGCTGCATTTTTGTGGGGAGGGATTGTGTTTTCAGTTTGACAGTGCTGGGGGCCAGGTCACTCGTAAGAGTCTGGAAGAGTTTACTGGAGACCAGCAGACAGCTCATTGCTTGGCTGGTTGAGTGTTTTGCATTTCATTGCACCTGGTTTTTGTAAACGGGCTTGTGTTTGAGGTCAGACCTCAACAAAACGTGCAGAGATTAGATCTTCCTGAGGGTAGGTGTCAGTTCTCTCTAAAATGGAGACTTCATCCATGGTTTTCCATTGCCTGTCCAGTTTTGCTGTATGAGTATGCCTTACATGACTCTTTTTCCTCTCCTGAACACCTGAGCCTTACAGAGGTTCTTTGGTGCACCATGAACTGTGGTGCAGGCTGAATTTCAGCTCCTGTTTTTTCTAATTGACTGCTATTGAACTTGCTTGCTCCAAGATTTCTACTCTTGTTCTCTTGTCAAATAGGGATTAATTAAAAAAATAAAAAAGAGAAGTAAGAATATGTCAGTTTTTAGTGACTGGGAAACATAATTTCCCCATCTGTTGCTGTGATGCATTTTGCACTTGCAGATTCAAAAAGGAAGTGGAAACCTGGGTGCTGTTTTGTACAAGTATTTGGGGCATATTTATCAAAGGAGACAGAAACCCAGCACCTGTCTTTGAAACTAACGGGTCTTACAGCTTCAGCTGGTGGCTTTGAGCTTTATTATGCATTTTTAATGTCTTTTACATTTTTCTTAAGTGTAGATTTGTTAAACAAGTCACATCCAATTGACAAATCCCATGTTATTTTTAATCCCTTTACCTTTTGCTGATCTGACTTTTGATCACCTGCCTGAAACTAAGGGAAGTGCTTTTCTGCTGTCCACTCTCATCACTCTGGGGATTTTCTGTGTTAATTACCAAGTGAAGCTTAATCAGAATACTGGGGAATTGTGAATATTAACCACACTAAAGCTTAAACATTCAAAGTGAAAGCTGCTTGATCTAAATATGTCAGATATTCACAGCTCTGGTATTTGTTCATGTTTCTCTGTACCCAGATACAGGCTGGGAGCTGCTTGCCTGTGACTGTTGAGTTATTAGGGTGCAGGTCTTAAGGAGCTGCAGAACCTGGAAAGGAAGGATGCTGTCAGCCTGGCTTCCAGCCCCTCTCTGCTGCAGTGCAGCTCTTTTGTTTCTAATTCACATCTAAAAGCTTGTGACTGCAGAATGGAAGATGCTTCCTTTAGGATTCAGATGTTCTTAGGAGTGAATTTAAGCCAGTTCTTCTGAGGAAAAGACAGATTAGTCTTGATAAGGACACTGCTGAACAACTTCGGGGTTGCATTGGAAGAAGCATTGCAAGTTCTTTGTGTCCTGGGCCGTTGGCACATTAGGAACTATACTATGTGCTTGGGGTGTAGATGTCTTCCCTCCAAGGAGGATTGCCAGGTGAGGGGGGCTTGAGGAGGAGCTCTTCATCAGTGCTTGACATCACAACAGCTTGTGTCCAGGAGCCCTGACTGGTTCTGTTTTCACAGGAGACACCCTCCTCGTGATTCGAGCCCCATCTGGCACACGTTTGGAGGTTCCTGTCCCTGAGGTGGGTGATAAATTCATGGGCAGAGTGCAAGGGCTCTGTGTGTGTGTGTATGTACATGTATGTTTTGCTTGTGGAAAACTGATGTGCTATTTGAAATCGGTTTTAATGTATGCCTATGTTTTGCTTTTGATTATTTCAGGGCCTCAATGGACAGAAGAAATACCAGATCCACCTGAAGAGCACAAGTGGTCCCATTGATGTACTCCTAGTAAACAAAGACACTTGGAGCTCTCCTCCTGTTGTACTCCCTGTCCCTCCCCCTGAAGACCTCATTCAGTGCCAGGCAGCTGCACCCTCAAAGCCACAAGTCCCACCACTTGCCCACTTCCAGGAGGCCTCTGTTCCCAGCAGCACCCAGCCCTCCACACCAACACCCACCAGCACTCAGGACCATGGCCCTCCCACACAGAAAAATGCAGGCACAGGTGAGAGGGAGCTACAGGAGGCAGAAACGGGCTGGTGGCTGGTAGAGGAGGGTATGTTCCTTGGCCCTGTTTGGGCTGGCACTGCCAGATGCACAATGTTGAGAGCTCCTGGCAAAGGGGCATCACTCCCTTTGCTGCTGCTGCCCTTCCTTTGGCCTTGCTTAGTGGGACTGGCTGTGCTCAGGGAGATCAGGCACTTGGCTTCAGTGAGTAGGGCCAGCCTGTAGGAGCACCTGTAGGGGGGAAGCTGGTCATGCAGGCTCATTGATCAGCAGGAAATATGTCCAAATATGGACCTGGAGAAAAGCAGGAAAGCTTCTCCCTGTGCAGCTGCCTGGCCAGCACTGCCAGCGAGGGCTGAGGCTGCTGCAGCTGCCTTGGGGCTGGTGGGGGATGACATTGCTGGGTGTGTCTGTGGCTGTTCCCAGAGTGTGATGTCCCGGCGGCAGAGTCCAAGGGCAGTGGTGACTTTGAGGGCCAGCCGGCGGCGTTGGACACGCAGCTGCTGCAGTCCTCAGCCTCTCTGGACAGCAGCTCTGTCCTGCCCAGCACCTCTACCTCCTTTGAGCCCATCAAGCCCGACCCCACAGGAGGTGAGTGTGCTGCTTGTTTCATGTGTTGCTCCAAAATCCTGCTGCTGGGAGTGAGGGAAAGGCTGCTGGGCCTGGAGGAAGGAGCTGAACTCCATTCTGCCTTTGCTGTCAGCCAGGGTCTGCAAAGGATGAGTAGGCATTTCCCTGTGAGGCTGCCAGGAAACATGGTGACAAGGTGACTGTGTCTTGTCTAGTGTCCTGCTTTCTGTGACATCAGTACTAGAAAACCTGCAAGGGACACCTGCACGACACACGTCTCTGCTGTTACATGTAGGGTTATTCCCTTTCAATCCTTTCTGTAGAGTGAGGTCCTATTTTGGAGACTGCATGAAGCTCTAGAATTTTCAGCCACCACTGAGAGCACCTTTGTAGCTCAGGGACTTTTCTGCATTAGGAGAGCTCGTCTCCCTTTTCCTCCTTTGCTCAGGAATACTTCATCTGTCTTTAGTGATCTTGTGTTCTTAGTGACCTTGCAGTATATATTTGGGAAGCTCCTTGATGTGCTTTAAAAAAGGAACTCTGGAGCTTTATGCCAGGAAATGGCAGGCTGGCCCAAGGAAGGAAAAGCATCCTCTAGGTAATCCACACTGCTGGAATGTTTTGAAGCCCAACTTCCCTGCAGAAACACTCGAGGTTAGGTTGTGGCTAGAAGAAGAAATCTTACTCAAATGCAGCTCACACAGTGCTTTTTTCACTTCTGCTCTCTGTCTGGAATCATCTTGGTTGTGGAATTAGGCCTTGGATGTCCACATATCTTATCACTGTGCCTCTCCAAAGGCATGTCCTCATCCTACACAAGGTAATCAAGGCAGTGTACTGGGTGAGGTTTACAGACACAGCTGCTGACTGTGATAACATGTTCGTGTCCCAGGGCTCCTACAAATTTACTTCAGAGTAGTGGAGCTCAAGTGTTTGGTTGGTTGTTGTTGCAGCAGAAATATCTGACACCGAGTGTGGGAACAGAATTTCTGGATGATTTGGGTGTGTAAGGAGCACAGTAGGTTTGTGGGTGATTCTGCTGTAAAGCATTTCAGACTCTTCGTGTAATGATCCAAACCATCTGGTTTGTTGTATTTGCAGTACTGGAACTTCCCAAAGAGCTGTCAGAGATGTTTGATCCAATGAGAGGTACGTTCACTCCCTGACCACAGCTTTTTCTGTGCCCATCTATCCACAGAAAAGGGACAATTTGTTTGATTCGCTCCCTTTTGGATTATTTTGTGGATGTGGTTTTTTATAAAGTGCTTGTGGTCATTGGTGGCTGCTGGCCCTCTACTGAAGAGTAGTTAGGTACTCTTAAAATCACTGGTTTCTGTATGTATTTTTCTGTCTCCATGTTTCTAGCAACCTCTGTTAGATCTTGCCTGCAGTGCACCAGCAAAGGCTTTCCTGTCCCCATGCCAACACTAATCCGTGTTCAGCCTTCCCATGCTCCTCCTTCAGCTTGTCAGCAGTATGGAAAAGAAAAATCCCTGCTAAATCTTGTTTCAGCTTTTCACCCAAGGCTAATCCCAGGAAATAATCTGGGGAGATAGTGTTCTCAGTGGTGGTGGTGGAAGAGCTGGTAATTTTGGATCAGTTAGGGGAGGGAGATGCTGTTACCTGTGTTTGGAGTTCTGACTCTGTCCAAGGAATGTCTGTGGGTTGCTACCTAATGGTGGGACAGACTCTGGGTTAAGGGCAGAAGAGGTGAGGGAATTTGGTCTGACATAAACCTAAACTGGGAAACTTTTTATTAGTACATTTATTTCTCTTCACTGCTGGCAGAATACTTTGTAGCCCCACAGCCAGGCAGGGCTCAGTACACCCAAGCACTTCAGTGGTGGTCCCAGGAGATGTACAACAGCTATCCCTAGTTCTGTGCTCTAGCAGATGCTTTGTGAAGGTGCTGCCTTTGGGTAAAGGTCCCCACAGACCCAAACAGACACCTGTGAGTCTCCAATCTGTGTGCTCTTGGCCCTGTGCTCCACAGTCAGCCTGGAGAACATCCTTCCTCCTTGCCCAGCACCTCTGCTGCAGATAGTGGATGAAGTCTTGATGATGTCTAAGTACATCTGAAGAGTAACTCTGAGTTCACAATGTGAGATATAAGCTGCTGCAAAGCCCCAGCCATGTAGAAAATCTAACTTACCCAAAGTAACTCTGCCGTGTCACTAAGTGGATGCAATTGTAAACGAGACGTTTGCTGTCTACGGTAAAGTATGTGGGTTTATGGAGTATTCTTCCCAGTTTGGAGGGGGAAGATGATAACTCCAGGAGCAAAGGACAAAACAGAGTCAACAGCTACAGAGGCAAAACTCAGGACTGCAAGAGAGCAGCACTGCAGAGCTCAGAGGAACGGTCCTTGCAGCACACTCCATGCAGCTTCTCTCATCCCTGTGTGATCCCAGTAACGTTGCCCTGGCACTGGCAGCTGCTTTAAGGCTGTGCAATCCAAGCCACAGGAGCTGGAGTTCTCCCATAGTGTTTTGTGCTGGAATTACTTTTACTACATGGTATTATCTCTTTTAAACACAAGCTTCTTTCACTGCCTGCTGCACATGCTGTGCCTTAGCCAGAGAATGGATAACAAGGGTGGGGAAAGTGGGGGACTACTCAGGAGCAGACCAGGAGAGCAGACTGTTTTGCTACCATGCTTGTCTCTTCCCCAGAATGTGTGAACTCTGAGCTGCTGGAAGAGCTGATGTCATCTGAAGGTGAGTCTCAGAGTCTCCTGTCATGGTGTGGCCTTACCGGGAGGAAGACCACGCTGTGTAACTTTACCCAGCTGGCAGCCTTGTGACTGCAGGCTCGCCCTCATCTTTTCTGGGCTCTGGACACAGACTCAGTTCTTGCTGTCCTGCCAGTCCCTCAGAGAGGTGTGAGAGCCAGGAGTCTCTTCAGTTCTGTGAGGCTGACTGAAGCAACCTCAAAGACTGTTCCTGTGAGGTGGCTGCGCTGCTCAGTGCCGTTGGCAGCCCTCAGCTGGGGTGGGAGTGCTGAGTTTTGTAACCAACCCTGGGCTTCTCTTTCCCCAGTGTTTGCTCCCTTGCTCCGCCTCTCCCCTCCACCTGGAGATCACGACTACATCTATAACCTGGATGAGAGTGAAGGTGTCTGTGACCTCTTTGATGTGCCTGTCCTCAACCTCTGACTTCGCAGTGTGGCTGTGAGCCCCGCAAACACGGACTGTTTTGTAACTCTTTGGAAAGTGTCTATTTTTGGATTCCTTTTGTGCTAGAGCTCGATGGCCAAGTAATTCAGACATGCTCTCAAATGGACTCAGAACCAAGAGATGTGGACTTGCAGGCTGGGAGCCTCCCCATAGTTTGCTTCTTCCTCCAGTGCACGTGCAAGATGCACGTGCAGCTTTCCCCCTGCATCTCTCCACTGGATCCTGGGCCTCACTTCAAAGGGTCTGTGTTTTGAGTGTTCCCAGTTCACCTGCAGAGTTTGCCCACGTGCCTCTCTGAGCTTCCTCCAATCTGCATGCCTTGGTTTTTCCTGCACTCCCAGAGGCACTTTGCACCTCCTAGGTTCCAGCTGCTACAAGGAGCCCCAAGACCATGGTCAGTTCACAAACCCAGAGGTTGCTAGTTAGATTTCTTTGTGTTAGTGGTTCGGATTGGGGTAGTTTTATTTCTGAAAGGCATCAAGAGGAAAAAAAAAGGGCACCAAAGTGTCTGTTTCTTTCAGTGACTTCAGACCAAGCTAGTATGTTTTACAAAAAGCACTTTTTTTTTAGCCAGCTGTGCCTCCTAGTGGGATTCAGGAGCTGAGCGCTCCTTGTAGGACCCAGGAGCACTGAGCCTTTCCCTGTTGGTGCATCAGCAGGAATGTTGGATCTGCTTTCACCAGTCTGCTGAGGCACAGCCCCAGGGGCTCCAGCTCCTTGTCCAGCAGCTGTGCTGTTTCTACAGGGCTAAAGCAGAGGTGCCAGTATAGTTTTGTTTTTAACTTTTGGTTTTGCCTGACTGAAAAAATGTTTGAAAGGATAAGACTGCTCCAGCTGGTGCCTGTAAGGTACTCCAGGGACATCAGAGCCTGCTCATATTTGCAAATAGCTGGGTTTTTCCAACCATTGCACTTGAACCTGCAACTGTCTGAAAGGTGACCAAGCAGTTACAATTCAGTAATATTTTGCTGTGACAGGTTATGTAGGTGTTGTCAAAATAGTAAGCTTTTTTTACCCCTTTTTCTCTCAGGATCAGGTTTTCTGTATATTTGAATTTGCTCCCTTAGTGCCCATCCTCACACTCCTAGTTCCTGATCCTGAGGCAGGTCTTTACCTACTGTGATGCTTTCTCTACATAATTTTTCTGCAAGATTTTCTTCATTGCTTTTTAACAGAAGGTCTGCTGTTGAGTTCTTTGGGATCATCAGCTGGTACTAGGCTGGAATCTTGTGCAGTTTAGTTGGAGTAAAAATGTCTTGATGGATTTGTGTTGTATTTTGCAAGCCCCAACTTTGGGTTTTGGTCAGATTCTGTGAGTGTCTTTAGCTTTGCACATTTTCCTGCCACCACAGTGGAAGCAGTTGTCCTGCCTTTCCTGCTCTGCAAACAGCTGAACAGAGAGCCAGGCCAGGCCATGGCTGGCTGCTGCAGAGAGGAAGCTTCCAGCCATCCACTTAAACAGGCTGATGTGTAATTTGTCTGTGTAGCTGCTCACTGCCTGTGACCCACACAACCTGCTGCAGCACCAGCACTAAGGGATGTGAAGTATGAAGAGCCTGCAGAGGTAGAGAAGAGTATGTGCTTGGGACCTGTGTCCCTGGAGTGGCTCCTCAGGCCGTCTTGTTCTGCATGGGACTTCTCCACGTGGACTGTTCATTTCTGCAGTAAGCACTGGCAGCCTCTTTGGGAAAAGCATGAAGAACTCAGGAGGAGCAATGGGACACTAGTTTGGCAGCAGGCAGCTGTTGACAGCTAAGGTGTGAGACCCCTGTGGGGGATGAACTTCCAGCCTGCATGCAGCCAGTCCCTGAACCTTCCCCCTTCCACGTGGAAGCTGACTGGAATCCCTGGATCCTGAGTGTTAACAAGGCTCCGTGGCTTTGCTGTAGCTCGAGCTCTTCATGTACTGCCTGGCCCTTGCCCTCCTTCCCGGTGTTCGTGTCCGCCACCAGTTAGACGACCTCCCGAAAAGGATACCTAGAGAAAAATTTACAGTTGCAAATGAACTTTTGATTCATATATAAAGATTATTTTTATACTTTTTTTTTTCCAAGGAAAGAAAATTGCCTGTCATATTTGTAACAGAGCGTTCTCTGACGTGAATAAACAAAAACTTTCCAGAGTTTCTCACCTTGCCGCAGCCTGTGCCTCCTCTCTGCCCTAGCCCAGGGGATGGGGTTCCCCGGAAAGCGGGGTGCCGGCGCTTTCCCTTTCCCAGCAGGAGGCTCTGTCCTGCTGCCGGAGGTGGGTCCTGCCACACCCGCGTCAGCTCAGGTGAGGGGGCCGGGCCTGCCCGGGGCTGGGGTGGTGGCTCAAGGCCTCGGTGCGGCGGCCGGGCCCTTCGTGAGGGGAGGCGGCGGCGGCAGCAACCCGGAACTGCGGGCGGTGCGGAGCCGCCGCGGGAGCCATGCCGCCGCCCAAGGACGTGGTGAAGATCGCCATCCAGATGGTGGGAGCCATCCCGCAGCTCATCGAGCTCCAGCAGGTACTGCCCGGCACCCCCGCGCCCCTCCCCGGGCCCCCCACCCAAGCTCACGGCCGGCCTCCCTCTCGCAGACCAAGCCGCTCGCCTCGGTGCTCAAGGACGTCTGTGATGCGTGAGTACCGCGCTCGCTGCCTGCCACCGCGCCCTGACGGGTCGTGACAGCCCATGACCGGGCTGCGGAGACCCGGTGGCTGCCGGCACCAGCCGAACGGGGCTGTGACCGGCCGCCCGTGGCCGCAGGTGGAGCCTGCCCAACGCCGAGCGCTACGCCCTGCAGTACGCGGACGGGCGGCAGACCTACATCACCGAGTCGGTGAGACACCCCCCGGCCCCCGGCCCCGCCGCTGCAGCGCCCACCGCCTCACCGGCTCCTTTTCTCCTTACAGAACCGCAGAGACATTAAGAACGGGAGCATTTTGCGGCTGACCACCTCCCCGGTACATCCCTCTGCCCCCCTGTCTCCTCCTCCGCTGCGTGCTCTGGGGTTCCGTGCCCCTGCGGCGGGGTGCTCCGAGCCCTCTGCCTCTGACTGCCTCCGACCTGAGCTCATAAAGGCTCTTCTCTGTGCCTCAGACCCAGCAGAAATATCACAGGCAGGAGATGTATCTCAGCCTTCATTTTCCCCCTCGGCAGAGCTTGGGGGAGTTTGAAGAGAAACGAAATCATCTTGAAATGCTTTGGACACGGGGGCCAACTCATCAAGTGTTCTTGGTGTCATGTCAGTTTGACCTCCATCCTCAGTTCCACCTGGTCTGCTCTGGTGGCTCTGTTTCTTGGTCCAGCTCCTTAGTGGGGCTGCTCTAGCCTGAGACTCCTTCCAAAACTTGCACTTCAGCTCTTACAGCCACCTTCAAGTTTCTCGCTGTCTTTCAATGAGCCCCTTTGGCTTGATTCTCTCCTTCCTGGTAGGACCAAGAAGCAGAGCAGTTGTATATCGGGATCCAGAGCAAGAATGTGGATGTGAAGACTGATTCACTGAAGAAGCTTGCAAGCCTCTCTCAGGACATTACCTTTGCTCAAGAGTTCATCAGCAGGAATGGCTTGAAGCAAATCTACTCTATTGTGGAAGAAGGGAATGAGTGAGTATCAGGACAGGACTTTCTTTGCAGTCCTTGACTTTTCTTCTCCCTTGCTAATGCTGCATGAGCTCCGAGCTGGGGATTGGAGTGGACTATTTGTGTTCCTGACTTGTTGATGCCTGTACTGTGGCTGTGTCCCTGCATGCTGGCTGCCAGGGGAAGGTCCCCACAGATATGCAGTCCTGACTACTTGTGAATGTGCCCAGACTTGAACCTTCCATCCCTTTTCTGGCTGGGTTGTCTGTAGCCTCATGGAGTTTGCTACCAGGAAATCTCCTGTGATCATCTTGGCCTCCAGTGCTGCTCCTCATTCCTGCCACTCTGAATGATCCCTCTGCCCCGAGGTTCTCACTGCGAGATCTTGCAGGGAGCGTTAGAAAACCCTGCCTGTGTGAACCAGGATGTGGTGGTGCAGCTCCTCTGAGCTCCTGTCACACACAGAATGTGGAACCAGGCAATGCAGCAGGTTTCTAGGAAGTAGAGGGAGGGACATGGGGTGGTTCAGCTTTCCTGAGGGCTTGTCTTCAGTGATCTTTGTACCATGGTGATGCAGCTTTCCAACCACTGAACTTCCCCTGCCTTGACTTCCTGGGGAAGTCAAGTTCCTGGGATGACTAAGCGAGAGTCTTTTCTTACCCAACAGTCTCTTTCCCTTCTTCTGCTCACTGCTCTCTTCTCCAGCTGTTTCTAACATGCCCACCAAAGTTCAACTGCAGAGACACCCCCATAGGATGGGAATGGAGTATTTGGAGCCATCCTCACTGTTCATCTGTCCCTCCAGTGCAGGGGAGATGCTGGCTCACACTCTCAAAGCCTTCACAGAGCTGATGGAGCATGATTTTGTTTCCTGGGAAAATCTTAGTACAGTCTTCATCAGGAAGGTAAGAGTTTTCTACAACGTCCACAGTTTGTGCCTGTGGGATTCCTTGTTATCCTTGTGCTTCAGGCTCAGCCCGCCACTGACAGATGGTTTTGTGTCTCATAGATAGTGAGTTATGTCAACATGAATGCAGTGGATGCATCAATCCAGCAGCTCTCCTTGTCTATCTTGGAGAATATGGTGCCTACCAGTCGCCTTCTCTTTGAGGTGGTCAAAAAAGAAGTGACATTGGACCGTCTTCTCACCCACCTGCAGGCGTGAGTGGAGAGGCCAGAGCAGCATTCTCCCCCATCCTGGGAGCTGGTGACTCTCACATCTCCTGCTCTTCCTCCCCCAGGACGAATGCCCAGCTGCAGCTGAAGGCCATGGCTCTGCTCATTGCGCTGCTGCTGAGCGCGACCGACGCCGAGCGGCGGGTGAGGGCCCCCGTGGCAGGGTGGGGCATTGCAGAGTCAGGCTCCACAGTGCCTCTGTCACTGGGATGTTCTGCTGAGAGCCCTCAGCTGTGCCGACTTTTTGTCTCAAATGACAGAAGTATCACAGTTGGTGGTGGCACAGTGATTGTGGTGACCCAGCCCCTGGCGTATCTGAGCTCTCAGGGTGGGCCCCGCCCTGTGATGGGACCTTGGGAAGCTGGGTCCTCTGCTGTAGGGGGTTGTGCTCTTTGGGATGGCAGGGCTGCAAGAAGTGCCCAGAGATGTTTAAAGTCTATGTCCTCACTCTGCCTCCTCCTTTTTTAATGGGAAATGGTGGTGTGCTGAGCTGGGGAATGTCTCACGGTGTTTTTTTTTTCCTAGGACATGATGGACTACCTGAGGGAGAAGAACATCAGGCAGTTTATCCACAAGGTGAGGAGCTGCAGTTGTGCAAAGGTCTGCTTTGTGCTTCATTGTCTGTCTTTTCTCCCTGTCCCCTGAACCCCAACCTGTGCTGACCATGCTTGGCTTGTGTGCCCCATACCCCTTCCTTGAGAACACCAATGGGTGCTGCTGTGCTGGCACCCACCTGCCCAGTGTTGCACCCCCCCATCTGCCTGCAGTTCAGTGCACACAGATCTCGTCCAACCCCAAGAGGAGTTTCCCAATTTCCAGCACCCCTTTGAGCAGCAGGACTGCTGGGATTTGCCTGTTGGGTCCTGTGCTTCGACTGGAAGCAGCAACACGGGGCAACCTTCTGTCTCATGATCTCCTGTAGAACATTATCCACAGCTCCGAGCCACTGGGGGATGAGATGGCCCATTATCTTTATGTGCTGCAGTCTGTCAGCCTCAACTTGTGTGAGCATCGCATGAAAATGTCCATGGATCCCTACTCACAGGTCTGGGACTACTCTCCTTGCAAGTCTGGACCTGATCTCTTCCACCTGTGGAAGTAGCTCACATTTGAGTGAACCCAACACATTTGGGTTTGCCCTGGGAGAACCTGCTTCTGTTGGGCTCACTGGCATCCCCTCCTCTCCACTCTCGCTGCAGGAACAGCGGGATCTCCTCCAGTCCCTGCGCCAAACTGCTTTTGAGTCAGAGAGCGAGGTGCCTGCTGGCACCTTCAGCACCGAGCGCCGGCGATCCCTGTGTGCCAAGGAATTCCGCAAGCTGGGCTTCATGGTGTGTTCCCCCTGCACCCCCTCCCAAGCTCCATGCTGGCTTCACCACGTGGCCTTGGTGGCACCTTCTGATGCCCCCCAAGCCTGGTGTCCCTGTTGATGCTGATGGAGCACCATGCAGTACCTCCCTTCTGCTCCCTCGGCACTCCTGAACAGCGAGTGCTGTGGAGCTGCTGGGACTCAAAGGCAAACCCCATGGCTGTGCTGGGAAGACACTACTGCTTGAAGAACAAAGCAGCAGCTGCTAAATTGCATCCTTTGTGTCCTCTTAGAACAACAGCAACCCAGCTGAGGATCTCCGCCGTGCCCCACCAGGACTCCTTGCCCTGGACAACATGGTGTATTTCTCCAGGAACACCCCTAATGCCTACAGCAGGGTAAGTGCTGTGCTCTCCCAGGGAACCCCCTGGTGGAGAAGTGCTGCTGATCTCCACCTTCTTTTCCTTTCCTTGTGATCTGTCCTTGGCCACACCCAGACAAGTGTCTTACTTTTGCACTGTTTCCGATGAAGATGAGTCCTTTCTGTGGGTAGAAGCCATCTGAGGCCACTGCCTCTGAAGGGTCCCCATAATTTTTAGGGGTTTGCTCACAGCTTGGTTTCCAGGCCTTGAGCAAACTGGAGCAGTTTGGGCAAAACCAGCAGGGTATGAGCCATGCTCCAGCCTGCAGTGCCTTACACTGCCACAAGAGGAGGAGGAGGCTGTGGCTGGATTTTGGGAAGAGCAGGTCACTTCTGTTAGGGATGGCTTCACCTGTTGGGGGGACAGCTTGACTAGGAATGCAGGAGGAGAGTGGCATGTCTGATACACACTGTTGGAGTAGCCCTTCAGTTCCATGTAACATGAGGTCATGGCCCTCTTCTCCAGTTTGTCCTCGAGAACAGCAGCCGGGATGACAAACACGAATGTCCCTTTGCTCGAAGCAGCATCCAGCTCACCCTGATACTCTGTGAGATCCTGCACATTGGAGAACCATGTACGTGTGCCCAGGCTTGTCCTTCTCCCTGCCCTGCTGCTTGGGGGACAAGCTGCCAGGGCAGGGGGCTGCATCCATGTGGCCACCAGGCTCTGGCCATGGCTGACAGCATGGGAAGGGGATGTTGGGCTGGGAAATACCCAGGTTTCCCTGGACACTGAAATCCCCTGGAGAAACTGGGGAGTCTGGCTTCATCTGTCCTTCTCACCACAGGCTCGGAGACGGCTCAGGCCTTTTACCCTATGTTCTTCGGGCAGGATCATTTCTTTGAAGAGCTATTCTGCATCTGCATCCAGCTGGTGAACAAGACCTGGAAGGAGATGAGAGCAACCCAGGAGGACTTTGACAAGGTGAGGGGCGATGCTTCTTCCCTGGATGGGAGTACAAATTCAGGGATTTGGGGAGTGGAGTTGACGTCCTGGGCCTGGCAGGTGATGCAGGTGGTGCGGGAGCAGATCACCAGGACCCTGAACCTGAAGCCCACATCCCTGGAGCTATTCAAGACCAGAGTGAACGCACTGAACTACAGCGAGATCTTGAAGCTGCGGCAGACGGAGCGGCTGCACCAGGAGGAGACGCTGGCTGTGCCGGTGCTGTGAGTGGGCTGTGGACAGCGAGTGGGGCTGTGATGGGGGCCTGAGGCAGGGACAATGCTATCAGGCTGGGAGGTCAGTGAGCAGCAAGCACCTGTTGAAATGGCTTTGCTCCTCTTCTGCTGGCTTTCACCCCAGGGAACTGCGGGAGAAGCTGAAGCCGGAGCTCCTGGAGCTGATCCGGCAGCAGCGCCTGCTGCACCTCTGTGAGGGGACCCTCTTCCGCAAGATCAGCAGCCGCCGCAGGCAAGGTGGGTGCCAGAAGCCTGCTCCAGGGTGGGGGGCCTGGCAGGGAGGCAGAGGCTTATTCCCCATGTCCCCTGCCACCAGGGAAGTCCCAATTAATCTGTGGGAGTAGAATGCCCAACTCCCTGGACAGCTGGTGTGGGCTAAACCCATGGGCTGGGAGAAATGGGGAATGCTGATAAGGGGGCAGCTCCATCCCCCTTGGGAAGGGCATCTCTGCAAGGGGAGGCTGAGAATGTCTCATGGCTCTTCTGCTCCAGACAAGCTGTGGTACTGCCGCCTGTCCCCCAACCACAAGGTGCTGCACTACGGGGACGTGGAGGAGGGGGTGCAGTCTCCCCCCATTGAGAGCCTGCCAGAGAAAAGTAGGTGATTGAGAGAAAGAGGGTGGGAAGGAGGGAGGGGAGCCCTCTGATAACCTCTGGGTTAAGACTGCCTTAAGGTGGGAATCGCCCCTCTGCTTGGCTGCTGCATGGCTGTCCCAGTGCCTGCTGGTATTGGGGGACTCAGAGCTGTGGGAGCTCAGGTTTGGGCAGACAGGCTTCCCAAAGGATGCTGCAGAGTGGCTTGAGCCTCCCACCCCAAGCTGTGGATGGCTGCGAGTCCCACATTTGGGTTGTACTGGGCTCTGTGCATGGGAGAGGGATGGGAAGATGGAAAGGGAGCTCATAGCTCACTCCACTTGCTCCAGTTCCTGTGGCGGACATGAAGATGCTGCTGGTGGGGAAGGAGTGTCCACACACAAAGGAGAAGAGCTCTGGGAAGCAGAACAAGGTCAGCACCTCACACCCTATCCTGTCCAGCTGGAGATGGGTTTTGGGAGTGGCTGGATGGTGGCAGGTTGCGTTGCTTCATGGACAGAGACGTCTTGGGTCTCTTGGAGTGCAGAGGAGGAGGCTGGGTGCAGCTCCTGCTCTGAACCCCACCAAAGCTGGGAGGAGTCCAGCTGAGAAGCCAGCTATCCCCTGTGCTGTCCCTGCAGGATGTCCTGGAGCTGGCCTTCTCCATCGTGCATGATGTGGAGGAATACTGCCTCAACTTCGTTGCCCCCACCCGGTACGAGGTGAGCTCCCAGGGCCTGCAGGGGTGGCACACAGTGCCCATGATGTCCCTGCCAGAGGACGGTAGTCAAGGGAGTGAGCTGTGTGTGTCCCTGGGGGGTGGAAGCCACAGCAGGGGAGAGATGAGCTCTCTGGCTGCCCAGGGCTGGTGCCAGAGATGCCCATGCTCTGCTTCCCCAGTTCTGCCTCTGGACGGATGGGCTGAACGTGCTTCTGGGCAAGGAGATGACCAGCGAGCGAACACAAACAGACCTCGATGTCCTGCTGTCCATGGAGCTCAAGCTGCGGCTGCTGGACCTGGAGAACATCAGCATTCCCGACGACCCCCCTCCCATCCCAAAGCCCCCCAGCAACTTAAACTTCTGCTATGACTTTAGCCAAGCAGAGCAGTGAGTTCCTCCCTGTGCCCTGTCCCCACCCTCTATGCCCTGCAAAATCAAGCCACTCCCTTCACGCTCTGTCCTCATCTCTGGCCCAAAGGGACAGGCCAGGTGCTGGCTGGGGGCTTGGGTGTCCCACCCTTCCCTGTCTGTGTCCTGCCCTCCTGCAAGAGCATGGGAATGAGCCACCAAACATAGCCTCCTGTTCAAGGGGGTGACCTGGCTGCTCTGCCCCCCTGCCTTGGGGAGGTGAAATGAAATACAGTCAAACCCCTCTGTGGTGGGACTGATTCCCCCACACTGTAGCCAGGCTTTGGGCAGAGAAGGCAAGGATGTGGAATGGAATAAAGGTACAGGCAGTCCTAGGATAGCTGGAGGAGGAGTAACACTACAAAGGTACGAATCTGCACTGCCTCACTTTTGCCATCAGTGTAGGGGATCCTTTCTGGACAACAAAGTGGTTAGAAGAAGGATGGAACACACCTCTCCATTAAGTTTGTCAAGCAGATGGCATCTTCAGAGCACGATGTGCCTGCCCTGCTAGGTCCCTCCTGCACTGAAAGGTGTTTTTGCCGAGCCCTCTGCACCATCCTGGAATGGGGGTGTTTAGGGTACAAGCCCCCTTTTCCCAGCACCATTCAGCTGGGAGGAGGAGACCCTGGTCTGCTCTTCGTGCCAACTCCGGTGCCTTCCCCACCTGGGGTGGATACTTGCACACTTCAGCCATGCTGCTGCACTACTGCACCACGACAAGCTACCTCCTCCCCGGCCCCACAGTCCCCACCCCAGTGCCCTGCACCTCCTCGTGCCTGCAGCTTCTCCCAAGGTGTTGTGCTAACAGCCACAGACCGGTAGGGATCCAACCCTGCCGCTGTCTCCTGGGTATTGGGACAATAAACACTTGTGGAGAACTCAGAGCCGTGTCCTTTCCAAAAGTATGAGAGCTCAGACTGACCGAGGGTCAAAAGGGGCCAGAGTGGGTAAGGCTGGGATGGCAGCACTATGGGAGCTGTGCATGAAAGAAGCTGGGAGGTTGGCTGTCAAGATCTTGTTCCTGGTGTTGAGGTGCAGGTTCGGAGTCAAGTTCCCTATAGCCAAGACTACAGCTAAGCTATTTCCAGCCTAGGAAGGCTGGGAGCACTGTGGATGGTCCCAGTCACATGCTGGGCAACCTTTCTGTTCCTTTGCGTTGTTACTCGCACAGTGAAGTTCTTCCCAGTCAGCTTGCCCAGAAAGGGAGTGGAGTCTCCCTCTCTGGACACATTAAAAAACCACTTCTAGGAGCACCCCGCTTGAGCAGGGAGGTTGGACCAACTGACCCTTTCCAACCCCGCTATTCTGCGATTCATTGGAAGGACCCCGGGGCAGGGCTGTCCCCTCCCAGGCCATCCCGGGCTCCGTCCCGCCCGCCCCGGGCTCCGTCCCGCCCGCCCCGGGCTCCGTCCCGCCCGCCCCGCGCTCCGTCCCGCCCGCGCCCCGTCCCGTCCCGCCCC